>JAREIK010002463.1:1331318-1450223 GCA_029783825.1 Sapria himalayana | reverse complement strand
CCGTGCCCCAGCACGGCACGGCAAGGCTCGGGCCAGGCACGGCACGGCACGGGCCCGGGCACGGTTTAAACCAGTGCCGGGCCGGCCCAGGCACAGCCGAACCATGCCGTGCCTCGTGCTGTGCCGGGCCGGCCCGGCCCGTTTGACACCTCTAAGTGGGAGAGGTAGATTGATAGAAGAAAATAGGTAGAAAGAGGGAGAGAGTGATAGGAGAATGAGAGGTAGAGAGAGAAAGGGGAAGGGAGAGAGAGAGGGAGGGGAGATTGAGAGAGAGAGAGAGAGAATGGGAGGGAGGAACAGAAAGGGGGAGCGAGTGAGAGGGAGTGAGAGGGAGTGTGAGGGAGAGAGAGAGAGAGAGAGAAGGAGAGAGGGAGAGAAAGGAGAAATAGATAGAGGGAGTGAGAGGGAGGGAGGGAGGGATGGAGGGGAAAGAGGGAGAGAGAGAGATAGAGAGGCAAGAAGAGGGATAGAGGGAGGGAGGGAGGGATGGAGGGGAAAGAGGGAGAGAGAGAGATAGAGAGGCAAGAAGAGGGATAGAGGGAGAGAGAAAGAGATAGAGAGGCAAGGAGAGGGAGAGTTAGATAGGGTAGGAGAGAGAGACAGTCGGAGAGAGAGAGAGAGAGAGAGAGAGCTAGAGAGAGAGAGAGCACGAAAAAGTCAAAGAGGGGGGAGAGAGAGGACTGAGAGAGGGAGACAGAGAAAGATAGATGGTCGAAGAGGGAGAGGGAGAGAGAGAGAGAGGTAGAGAGAGGAAGGGGAAGAGGAATAGAGAGAGAGCACAAGATGGTTAGGGGGGAGAGGGAGAGATAGGGGAGAGAGAGGGAGAGGGGGAGAGGGAAAGAAATACATAGAATGAGAGAGGGAGAGAGGGAGAGAGAGAGAGAGAGAGAAATGGAGAGAGACAGAGTGAGAGTAGAAGGGTGGGAGGCAGTGAGAGTGAGAGAGAGGTAAATAGAGAGAGCGAGAGAGAGAGCGAGAGGCAAGGAGAGGGCGAGTTAGATAGGGTAGGAGAGAGAGAGAGAGACAGTCAGAGGGAGAGAGAGAGAGAGAGAGAGAGCGATCTAGAGAGAGAGAGAGAGAGTGGAATAGTCAGAGATGGGGGGAGATAGGGATAGAGAGAGGGAGAGAGAGAGAAAGATAGATTGAGAGAGAGGGAGTGGGAGAGAGAGAGAGGTAGAGAAAGGAAGGGGAGAGGGCTAGAGAGAGAGCAAGATGGATAGGGGGAGAGAGGGAGAGATGGAGAAAAAGAGGGGGAGGGGGGGGAAGAGAGAGGGAGAGAGAGAGGGGGGGAGAGAGGAAGAGAAAGGGAGAGAAAGACATCGAAAGAAAGAGGGAGAGAAAAACATTGAAAGAAAGAGGGAGAGAGAGATAGAAAGGGAGAGAGTGAGAGCTGAAGGTGGGAGGCAGGAAGGGAGTGATAGAAAGAGGTAGATAGAGAGAGGGAGAGATAGAGAGAGGTGGAGAGTGATAGAGGGAGAGAGAGCGAGAAAGGGTGAGAGAGATGGAAAGAGAGCAAAAGAGTGAGTGAGAGAGGGAGCGGGGGAGAGAGATTGGGAGAGGAAGATAGAAAGACAGAGACAAGGAGAAAGAGAGAGAGAGAGAGAGTGAGGGAGATAGAGAGAGTGAGGGAGATAGAGAGAGTGAGAGAGAGAGAGAGAGTGGGAGAGAGAGAGAGGGAGAGAAAAGATATATAATGAGAGGGAGAGAGAAAGATAGGGAGAGGGAAAGAGATAGAGAGATTGAGGGAGGGAGGGAAGGAGTGCAGGAGAAAGTGAGGGAGCGGGGAAAAAAGAGAGAAATTGAACGGAAGGGAGGGAGGGAGAATGGGAGGGAGAGGAGAAGAGAGAGAAAGAAAAAGAGAGGGAGGGAGAGTGGAGAGAGAGAGAAATAGAGAGATAGATATTGTGGGAGATATAGAGGGAGAGGTAGAGAGAGAGAGATATAAATAGAAATAAAGATAGAGCAGGAGAGAGAGAGATGGAGAGAGAGAGGGAGAGAGAGAGAGAGAGAGGATGAGAGAAAGATAGGTAGAGAGAGGGGTGAGAGAGATAGAGAGAGGAAGAGGGGGGTAGAGAAACATAGAGAGAATGAGATAGAGAGAGGGGGGAGAAAGAGAATGGTATAGTGAAAGATAGAGGGAGTGAGATATGGAGGGAGAGTAGAGATAGAGAGAGAGTGTGTGGGGGAGAGTGGGTGAGAGAGAGGGAAATAAGAATTTAGAGGGGGAGAGCGAGAGAGAGAGAGAGATAGGAAGAGATAGAGAGGGATAGATAGAGAGAGATCGAGAGAGATAAAGATAGGGAAGGATGGAGAGAGGGATGGAGAGTGAGGAGAGAAAGAGAGTCAGAGATAAAGAAGGAGTGATTGAAAGCTAGCGAGAGGGAGAGAGAGGGAGAGAAAGAGTGTGTGTGTGTGACCGAGATAAGAAGAGAGAGGGAGGGTTGGAAATCAGAGAGTGAGAGAGGGAGAAAGGGAGGATCAGAGAGTGAGAGAGGGAGGGGTAGAAAGAGGGAGAGTGAGAGAGAGGGGGAGAGAGGGAGGGAGAGAGTGTGTGTATGTTAGCGGGAGAGATAGATAGGAAGAGGGAGGGAGAGGCAGAAAGGGAGAGGGAGCGAGGGAGAGGGAGCGAAAGAGGGAGAGGGAGCGAGGGAGAGGGAGCGAGGGAGAGGGAGTGAAAGAAAGAGAGGGAGCGAGGGAGAGGGAGCGAAAGAAAGAGAGGGAGAGGGAGAGAGAGGTAGAATGAGAGAGGAGAAGAGAGAGAGAGAGAGAGAGACTGATAGGAAAGGGGGGAGGATGAAGGATTGGGAGAGAGATAGATAGGAAGAATGAGAGAGAGAAGGATAGATAAAGAATTAGAAAGGGATGGATGGTGGTAGTGAGGGAGGGAGAGAGGGAGGGAGAGATAGAGAGTGGGAGTTAGGGAGGGAGGGTGGGAGGGAAGGGGAGAGGGAGGGAAGAAGGGAGAGAGAGCGAGAGAGGGAGGGAGGGAGATAGGCAGAGCGAGAGAGAGGGAAAGAGAGAGTTAGGGGGGAGAAAGAAATAAGCTGGAGGAAGAGAGAGAGAGGGGGCGAGGAGGCAGAGTGTTAGGGAGTGTGTGAGGGAGGGAGGTAGGGAGGGAAAGAAGCAGAGAGAAAGAGGGAGAGTGGGATAGAGTGGGATATAGAATAGGGGAGAGAGAAAGAGGGAAATAGTCATACAGGTTAAAGGGAGAGAGAGAGAGAGAGAGAGCATGAGAGAGGGTAGAGAAAGAGAGAGAAGGAGATCGATAGAGAGAGAGAGAGAGAGGAAGAAAGGGAGGGCATGACGGAGGGAGAGATAGAGGCATGGAAGGTGTGAGGGAAGAAGGGAGAAAGATAGAGTGAGATAGGAAGAAAGATATTGAAAGGGACAGAGAGAGAGAGAGGGAGAGAGAATAAGAGGGAGAGAGAAAGAGAGGGAGAGGGAGAGAGGGAGTGGGAGAGAGAGAAAGGGAGATAGAGAGATGGAGATGCAGTGAGATAGAGAAGGAGAGACATAGAGGGAGAGGCAGAGATAGAGGGATTAAGAGGTGGAAAGAAAGAGAGGGAGGGAGAGGGGGGAAGAGCAGCATATAGAGAGGAAAAGAGAGAGAGAGAGAGAGAGAGAGAGAGATAGGGAGAGGTAAAGAGGTTGGGAAAGGTATATATATAGAGAGAGAAAAAGGGGGGGAGAAAGATAGAGAGGGAGTGAGAGGAAGAGAGGGAGGGAGAGGGAGAGAAAGGGAGGGAGGGAGGGAGGGTGGGAGGAAGAGAGGGAGGGAGGGCGAAAGTTTGGGAGGGAGAGAGTAAGGGAGAAAGGCAGAGAGAGTGGGAGAGAGAGTAAGAGATAGAGAGGGAGAGAGAGAGGGAGGGAGAGAAAGAGAGGGAGAGAGAGCGGTAGAGATAGAAAGGGAGGGAGAGAGTGGGAGAAAGAGTGGGAGAGAAAGAGAGGGAGAGAGAGAGAGAAAGGAGTGGGTGAGAGGGAGAGAGAAAGGGAGAGAAGGAGTGAGAGAAAGAGAGATAGAGGGAGAGTGGGAGGGAAAGGAGGGAGAGAGGGAGGAAGAGAGGGAGAGAGAGGTAGAGAGAGATAAAGGGAGAGGTAGATAGAAAGAGAGAGGGAGAGAAAGAGAGATAAAGATATAGGAAGAGAGAAGGAGAGGAATAGAGAGAGGGAGAGAGATAAAGAGAGAGAGAGAGAAAAAAGCATAGAGGGAGAGATAGAGAGAGAGATAGACCGAAAGGGGAATAGAGATAGAGAGGGATAGAGTGGGGGAGAGAGGGAGAGAAAGAGTGATAGAGAGAGGGTGTTGGAGAAAGGTAGGGAGGGTGGGAGATAGGGAGAGAATGATAATGATGTGGGGAGAGAGAGAGAGTAAGAGAGAGAGGGATACAAATAGAGAGTGAGATGGAGAGAAAGTGGGAGAAGAGAGAGAGATAGAGAGAGAGAGAAATAGAGAACAGGAGAAACAACAAGAGAAAGAGAGGGAGAGAGAGAGAGACAGGGAGAGAGAAGAAGAGAGATAAAGAGAGAGAGAGATGGAGAGAGAGTGTGTGGGTTGGTGAAAGGGAGGGATGGATGGATGGTGGGATGGATCGAGGGAGGGAGGCTTGGAGAGAGAGATAGAGGTAGAAAGAGGGAGAGAGAGGAAGATAGAGAGAGGAATATGGAGAGAGGGAGAGAGAAAGGAAGAGAGAAAGGGAGAGAGCGAGAGGAGAGAGCGAGAGAGATAAAGAGAGTGGAAGAGTAGATTAGCAACAATGCTTTACTTTGAACTTTTACAGCTAATTCACCACCATTTAACCAAAATACATATCTCAACTGTGATTGGAAATCATTTTTATCAGATTAGAAGCTTACATCTGTGTAACCATTTACAACCAAATCATCTTTCAATCTACCATACATCAATATTATATCTTTAGACTCTCTCAGATACATAAAAATGTTTTGACAACTACCGAGTGACTCTCACCGAGATCTGACTGGTATCTACTCATTATACTAAAAGCATAGGATACATCTGGTCTCGTGCACAAAATGACATACATGATGGATGCTATTGATGTGGCACAAAGAATCATACTCAACCGCTCTCTTTCATCTTTAGTATTAGGACACTGAGATTTGATAAGAGGAATACCATGAGACATGGGAAAGTATCCTCTCTTGGAATCTTGCATACTGAACCATTTTAGTACTTTGTCAATGTAAATACTGACTTAGACCAATCAGCTTCTTATATCTATCTTTATTGATTTTTATCACTAGGATATAGGAATGCCTAAGTCTTTCATTGAGAAACAATTCTCTAACAAAGATTTGATATTCTACATGGTAGGGATATCATTTCCAATTAGTAAAATGACATCAACATATTAGACTAAAAATACAATTTCGCTCCTACTAATTTTCTTATAAACACAAAGCTCATCTTCATTTTTGATAAATCCAAACCCTTTGACTAATTTATCAAAACAAAGATTTCAACTCTGAAAGGCTTACTTCAAACCATAAATGGATCTTTGAAGCTTGCATACTTTACCATAATTCTTAGGTTGTATAAACCCTTAGGTTATATTATGTAGACATCCTCAAGTAAGTTTCCATTAAGAAATATAATTTTAACATCAATTTGTCAAATCTCATAATCATAATATGCAGTAATGACAATAAGAATTCTAATAGACTTAAACATAGCTATAGGTAAAAATGTTTCATCATATTCTATACCATGAGTTTGTTTGAAACCTTTTGTAACTAGTCTTGCTTTGTAAGTATGCACTTTGTCATCCATGTCAGTTTTCTTTTTAAAAACCCATTTGTACCCAATGGCCTTTGTACCTTCAGGTGGGTCAATCAAGGTCCATACCTGATTATCATACATAGATTGAATTTCAAACTTCATGACCTCTAACCATTTCTCATATTCTGGATCCAACATAGCCTATTGATAGGTAGTGGGTTCATTTTGATCCACTAATAATACATCATTATTATTAGTCATAAAAAATCCATATCTCTTGGTCTCATGATGTATCCTATCAGATCTAAGTGAATTTTGTGTTATAGGAGGTGTGGTAGCAATAGTTTGTTGACTATGAGTATCTACAAGTAGTTCAATATTATATTGTGGTTCTTGAACTTCTTCAAGTTGTACCTTATTCCCACTAGTTCCTTTAGAAATAAATTCCATTTCTAGAAAGACACCATTCTAAGCAACAAAGCCTGGACTAGGTACAGGAATCTGTTGACACACAGGAGGGTCAAATTTGAGCAATGAGCATGCGTGAGATTTGGTACAATTTTAAAATTTTAAATATTTATATATTTAGTGGTTGTACTAATAGTCAAATAAATCAAATCTCTGCATGGTTTTATTAATTTTGTTAAATTTTTTGATCATTTGTTTTTTATGACTTAATAAAAATATATTCTAGGCTGGAGAATTAGGTCGAGATCCAAATTTTTATGAGATTTTTAGGAAGATGCATGTGAAGAAAGTGGATGGTCAGTTTGTTGACAACAAGTCTCAGATGATTGATGTAAGTATTTGTTATATTAATAAGATTTTATAATACTATAGTACATTTTGAAAATTATTTGGAATGCAAAATATTTATTTTATTTTATATAAATCTAGAATAGTATTTTTCTCTATTTTATCTCAAGAACGTGTGACTGCTGCTCATCAACAAGTTGAGGGTTCTATGGATCTTCAACCAAGTGACTATGATCCTATTTATTTGGAGACCATAGGAGGTCGTAAGAAGTAGCGAGAGTACGGAATTAGCTCGAAGGGAGTGCTGTAACAGTCGTGCTCCTAATTTATTTGTCTCAGCAATGGTGGATGAGGTGGTCAAATAACAAGCAATAGAACACAAATGAACGTATTGCAGTTATGGAGACCGAAATTAAAAAGAAGGATAAGCAGATATCTCATTTGAAAGAAAAAATATATGAAATAAAAGAATAGAAGAATGAGCAGATATCTCATTTGAAGAAAGAAATATATGAAATAAAATAACAAAAGGATGAGTAGTATACTAATTTTATGGAAGAAATGCAAGAAATTAAAAAAATAACCAATGCGATGAAAGAAATTAAGAATGTAATGCAGCATTAATGTCCTATATGGAGTAACAGTTAGCGGCATTGGCGCAAAAGATAGCATTCCGAGATCCAGCTATGAAACCTTGCATGAGAGGCTAGCATTCCCTACAAATTATGAGGATGATTTCGAATGAGAATTATTTCTGAACTGTTATTGATTTTTGTTTATGTGTAGGAAATAAATATGATTTTTTTTGCAGGTTTCAATTTTTTTATCATGGTTTTGTTCTTTGCTTTTTTGATTAACCTAATAATGAATATTTGCAGGACACATTATATGAGACGTACGAAAAAATTTTGATTCAAAGCATTCAGACATTGCCATGGTCCTTCCAATGCATGGGTCCCATATTTACCGATTTCAGCTTTATCAAAAGGAGGCCTAGATTTTTATTCTTTATTATTTCTAAATTATTTTATGTTTTCACTCTCTTTCTCTCTAAACATCATTTCTGAACATCTTTTGGATTTTTGTTGAAATTGTATGACAATCAACTTTAATTTGTGGTTGTTCATGTCTATAATAACTATTTTTATATATCTGTGAATATGTTTGTATGTCTCTGAATTTTTTGGGTAGAGTTTTAGTCTATTATAGGTATGTAAAAGCCTTGGTTGGTCCTCCATGGTGCTGGGAACAACACCTTAGCTTCTGAAGCTGTGAGATAAACCAAAAATTTAATTCCACGCAAATGCAAGTTTGTTCTTTACACTCTTATTTTGTGCAGATATGCATAGTTGTAGTTCAGATTTGTGACTGCTTGTTATCAGTTATTAGTTTGTAAATATAGTATGTTATGCTCCATGTGCAGGTGTAACAATGTTCTTCTTTTTATCTGCGTTGAGTACCAGAAGAAAAAAAACGAGAAATGCTGACCATGCCTGAGAGACCTATATGCGTGTTTTTAAGTCCTATATTATTTTCTTCTTTTTTCTTTGATAGTTTGTGTATTTGCATTAAAGTACAAGTGTGTGTGTCATCTAAGGCTATGTGATTATACATACATACATATAATACTATAGTATATACATAGATATATACTTGGTATAAATGGACGTATATACTAAGTATATATCTATGTATATACTGAGTATATAAATACATATATACCGAGTATATATGTTTGTATATATTGAGTATATTTGTACATATATACTCAGTATATACATACTTATATACTACATTATATGCGTATGTATATACTCGGTATATACGTACTTTTATATTGTAGTATATACATCCGTATATACTCGGTAATACATACTTTTATACTGTAGTATATATGTATGTATATACCGAGTATATACATAAGTCGGTGCATATATTTATTTGTAAACATGTATATATTGTCATACGTACATACTTATTTACACACAGACACACTTTTGAATATATAATTGCTCAGGCTGGTATGGTCATCATCATGCATTGCTCACTGATTTAGGTAATAAAAGCAATGGATATTAGACTTTTCCTTAAGCTGTGGGATGATATTTCTAGTCTAGGCCAGCTAAGCAAATAGAGGTTAGTCATAAAATTCTTAGTAATTGTATTGATATGCAATTATCACATGGTACGAAGCGAACTTATGAGTAAATAAGCTTTGATGCTCTAGATTCTACAATGATTGGCTCTAATTATACTAGGTTTTAGAATGATGTCGATGATGATGCTCTTGTAGTGTCATGTAATTATGGACCTATTTTGGGAGAAGAAGCTCGCCACCTCATCAAACCTCGCTCAATCTCAAGTTCATCAGTCGAGCATCAACGCCCGCCACACATTTATTATCAACAGTGGTAGTAGCGGCAGTGGCGATGGCGGCAGCAATGACGACAGCAATGGCAGTAGTGGCAGCAATGACAGCGGTGGCAGCAGTGGCAGCGGTGGTAGCGGCAATAACAATGACAGCGGTGGCAGCGGCGATAGTGGCGGCAGTAGCGACAACGATGGCAGCAGCTACAGCGGTGGCAGCAGTGGCAGCACCGGCAGCAGCAGTGGCAGCAGTGGCAATGGTAGCAGCATCGACAGTAGCGGGAGCAGGAGCAACTGCAATAAATGTAGTATATACATACCTTTATAGTCAGTATATACGTACATATAATACTATAGTATTTTATGTACATATTTACTGAGTATATATGTACTCAGTATATATGTACACATAATACTATAGTTTATTTGTACATATACTGCATTAATATATGTATGAGTGAAATGCTATTATATATGTACATATTTACTGCAGTAATATATGTTTATGAAAACATAGTTTTTTTTATTTATTTTGATTTGATTGAGTAGTTTAAATTTCTTATATATATGGTATCGCATCGTTCCCCATACAAACCTTGTATAAGTAAAGGGATTTTTCAATAAACATGACACACCATGACTCGGATAACTTTTTCAGAGTTAAAAGTTGATGATCGGAGGAGTAGAGGGAAAAAAACAACATCAATGCATGGATAGATTATACTTTATGCACTATTAGTAGATAAATTGATGAATAAGATGTAATAAAATTTTGTTATTTTTTTTTTGTTTTAGTTATGTTATATATTGTATTAGAAAAGTTATTAAATGCATTTTTTTGTTAATTAAAAATTATCATTTATAGTTTCTATTTTATGTAATATAAAAATATTAAATTATTTAATTAAATTTTTGTTGAAGCTGTATGACAATCAACTTTAATTTGTATTTGTTCAAGTCTTTAATAACTATTTTTATATATCCGTGAATATATTTGTGTCTTTGATATTTTTGGGTAGAGTTTTTGCCTATTATAGGTATGTAAAAGCCTTGGCTGGTTCTCCATGGTGCTGGGAACAACACCTGAGCTTGTGAAGTAGTGAGATGAACCAAAAAAATTAATTCCACGCAAATCCATGTTTGTTCTTTACACTTTTATTTTGTATAGATATGCGTCGTTGCAGTTCAGATCTGTCACAACTTGTTATCAGTTATTAGTTTGTAAATGTAGTATGTTATGCTCCAAGTGCAGGTGTAACAATGTTATCTATCTGCGTTGAGTACCAGAAGAAAAAGAATGAGAAATGCTGACCATGCCCGAGAGACCTATATTCAATTTTTTTAACTCCTATATTATTTTCTCATCTTGTCTTTGATGGTATGTGTATTTGCATTAAAGTACAAGTGTGTGTGCCGTCTAAGGATATGTGATTATATATACGTACATATAATACTATAGTATATACGGACAAATATACTTGGTATAAATGTATGTATATACTGAGTATATATCTACGTATATACTATATATATAAGTACGTATATACCGAATATATATGTTCGTATACACTGAGTATATTTTTATGTATATATTCAATATATACACTTATATACTATAGTATATATGCATGTATATACTCGGTATATATGTACATTTATACTGTGGTATATACGTACATATATATTGAGTATATACATAAGTGGGAGCATTGATTTATTTGTAGACTTGTATATATTGTCTTACGTACACACCTATTTACACATAGACACACTTGAATATATAATTGCTTGGGTTGGTCTGATCATCATCGTGCATTACTCACTGATGTAGGTAATAAAAGCAATGTATATTATACTCTTCCTAAAGCTGTGGGATGATATTTCTGGTCTAGGCATGCCAGGTCGATAGAAGTTGGTTATAAAAATCTTAGTAATTGTATTGATATGTAATTATCACATGGTACAAAATGAACGTATGAGAAAATAAGTTTTGTTGCTCTAGATTCAGTAATGATTGGTTCTAATTGTACTAGGTCTTAGAATGATGTTGATGATGATGCTCATGCAGTCGTATAATTTTGGTCCAGAAGGAATATTGGGTCCTATTTTGGGAGAAGCAACTCGCCGACTCGTCAAAAACTCACTCAATCTCAAGTTCATCAGTCGAGCATCATCGCCCGTCATACTTTTATTATCAGTAGTAGTAGTAGTAGTAGTAGTGGTATCGGTGGCAATAGAGGTAGCGATAGTAGTGGAGGTAGCAGTGGCAACGGTAGCAGTGGTGGTAGCGGAAGTAGCGGTGGTAGCGGCGGCAGAGGCGGCAGTAGCTACAGTGGAGGCAGCAGCGGTAGCAGTGGCAGCAGAGGTAGTACTGGCAGCAGCGGCAACAACAACAGCAACGGTAGCACAGGCATTAGTGGCAACAGTAGTAGTAGCGGTAGCGGCGGTAGCAGCGGCAACATCAGTGGGCGTGGTAGGAATGGCAGCGGCAGCGACAATAGCAGCAACAACAACAAATGTGATATATACGTACATATGTACTCAGTATATACCTACATATTAATACTACAGTATTTTATGTACATATATACTGAGTATATTTGTACTCAATATATGAGTACACATAATACTTCATTTTTTATGTACATATACTGTAGTAATATATGTACGAGTGAAGTGCTAGTATATATTTACATATATACTACAGTATTATATATTTATCAAAACATAACTTTTTTTTATTTTAATTTGATTGAGTGGTTTAAATTTCTTACAGATATGGTACTGCATTGTTCCCCATACAAAGCTTGTATAAGTGATGAGAATTTTAACTAGACATAATGTGTCATGACTTGAACAGATTTGTCGTAGTAGAAAAATGATGATTTGAGGAGTAGTGAGAGAGAGAAAGCAACGTAAATGAATGGATAAATTATACTTTATGCACTGTCGATATAAGATGTAATAAAATTTTGTTATTTTTTTATGTAAAATATTATATTAGAATAAGTTATTTAATGATTTTATTTTTTGTTAATTATATATCATCATTTATAGTTTCTATTTTTATTCAATTTGAAATAAAAATATTAAATTATTTAATTAAAAAATTTTAAAATAAATTAAATTCTAAAAATAGTTTCGAAATTAAAATAGCTAGGAAAAATTCCTAGCTAATTTAGCTAGGGAAAAATCCCTTGTTAAATTAGCTAGGGTCATTTTCCCTAGCTAATTTAGTTAGGGATATCTTTTGTTTTATTAATGGATTTTTTCTGTCGCTAAATTTATTTGCTAAGGACCATTTCCATTGCTAATTTTTAGCGACGTGCACTTTAGCTTGGGATAGCTTCCATCGTTAAATCCGTTTAGCGACGAAAAATCTCATTTAGCTTACTAATTTAGTTAGAGAAATTATTTTTTTAGCTAGAGATTTTTCTGACACTAAATTTTAGTTAGGGACACTTTTCCTAACTAAATTTTAGCGACGAGCACTTTAGATAGATAACTAATCTATCATTAATCTGTCACTATATCTCGTTTAGTGATGGAAAATGCCCATTTAGCTATGGAATTGTCCCTAGCTATTTGGGAATTTTCTTGTAGTGTTATGGAAGAAGTGATGAAACAAGTGGAGACTAGGGTGATGTGCAATGCTAAATTGTTTGGAAAGTTTAATGACTTATGATGCTTTTACAATAGATTAGAATAACATGATGGCTATGAGAGATAAAAGAATTGGAGGAGACACTTTATATCAAAAGAACCATTGGATAGAAGAATTAATGGAGAAAAAACAATGTGAACCAAAAAAAAAATTATACTTTGAAATGAGATCTTTTGAAGGTGCACTAAACTCTAATGAGATACAATGAGATGCATTTCTTGGCATTTTATTGAAGATATTGAATTAGATAGCTACCAACGAGGGAGATCCAGAGAAACTATCCACTTTAATGCCACTATTTGAGCACTTTAGAGCATATTTCTCCTTAAAGGAGTTTGATCCAAAATAGAAGTCATACCACCGGCCTCTCTCACCTCATTGACTTATATTTTTTGTTTATTTTGATATTGTGGTTTTGTAATCAATTTCATGTTGAATTTGTGTGTAGTGGATGGAATGTAAAGTTTTTTCTTATAGAGAAAGAGTAATTACTTGAGTATTAGTACTATAGTATGAGAGTTTGTTCAACATGCCAAATACCAAATAAAACTAGTTATTTTGGTGAATATTCATGATTTGTTTATATAGATATGAGATTTAAAATGGATAATTTAACTAAATTGTGGTCTTTGATTGATTATGATGAATAATATTGTAAATGTATGATTTTTATATGAAATAGAGACTTAGAGGATTGGTGAGAAGAAAAAAAAAAGAAAAAATCATGCAAAGTCATAATATTCACTATATTATGACTTTGGTATACATTAATGAGCTATAGGATAGTTTTGACATCTATAATGATTGAAACTCTTCACAAATATTTGTTGCATCTTCATATTTCATGAATCTGACATCTCTTTGATACAATTATCTCACTATACAATATATTTTTTTTTGTTGCAAAATTTTTTTGGAGTAATAATCATACTAGCTCATAATATTTTTTATGGACATACTATTAATTTCATGTCATTGCATCCAAGTGCCCCACTAATGCTCAAAGCCATTGAAAGCTTGTAGCACCATGATTTTCTTATTATAAAGCTATTAATTCTAATAAAAATTTATGATGTTATTCCCAACTCCATGACTTTTAACTATAGAAAGTACTAGAGAGCAATACTTGAGCCCCGAGCATTTCTAGGGTCATGTTTTAAATCTCTAGGAGAAATGACTAAATCCATAGTTTATGTCTAGTGCATGACTTTGAGTTACAAAGGTAAAATATACAAGCCATGAACATTCTCAAAACTGTGACTTAGTATTATAAAAGTAAAATGTGTAGCTGTGCCCATTCTCAATGTCGTGACCATGTGATGGAAGAGAGAGGATAAAGATGTGGCCTATTTCTAGTACTGTGACTAAATGTCATTCCCAATGCTACAACATTCTAAAGTTAGAAAGAGACAAAAATTTTGACATTTTCTTAAAAAGTGGCGACTTTCAATTTAACTTTCGAACTCAACCATGATTGACCATGCAAGTGTCTCTATGATATTTGATAATTATCTTGATCTTCTATCTGAAATGATATTGATTAGCACATAAAAAGTTGACTTTGATACAATGTTAGACACTGGACATGTTAATAGATCATGTATCATCTTAGATAGCATGAGATCAAAAGATTCATATGATTTCTAATATAGTAAAATATCCAAGTTTTTATTATCACCAATAATAGGATGGAGTAATAATTAGTATCTAAGTACCAAGATAACTCATTCTTATTCAAAGGATGACCCTACCATTTTCCCTTGACTAACTAAATAAAAAAGTCATTATCTTCAAATATAGTATTAATATTGATACTGAAAGCATGACTATAGCTATAATACTTAAAATTAATATAAAAACAAGTCAGTTAATTTTTTTAGAATGAACCCTTTAGGTTGGTGCAATTGGTTAATGCACATGGATATGTTTGTCAACATATTTTCTATCCCTTCAACTTTAATCCTATGATCCTTATAGGCAACCAAACAATACAAAGTTGGAATGGAAAAATAGTTTTTCAAATATTCAGTCTCTATCTCAATAGCCATGACACTAAATGCAAGGTGACCTTTATACATACTAAACATACAACTAATATTATATAAGCACCTAAGTGTAATGCAAGTGATGAAAGTATATATAGATGAATATATATTCATCATCTCATTGAAAAATTTTAAAAATTTCATAAATGAAGTTTCTATATGCCTATCATAATTGTCAATAATAAGATCATCATTTTTACTATTAACATAGTTGAATATCATATGTTGGTAGCCAACACGACTCCAACATTAGGTAGGTGTAGTTCCAATAGTGACTCACATTCATTTGAAATTATTTTTATTTTTAAGCCCCATGGACAAACATAGGCTGCTAAACACATGTTATCTGTAAGATGTCATAAGATATTTTAGTTAATTTCTTATTTTTTTATAGTGTAGGAGTAACAATTTTCATTCCCACCTTTACTATCAGATTAATCATATGACACGTGTACTTAACATGAAATATCTCACATAATGACCCATCTTTAATAGTTATAACATACTTAATAGCTATTCTACTATTAGAAGCATTTTCAAAAGTCATACAAAATATTTTATTTTGAATATCATATTCTCTAAAAATCCAGATTATACACTCATATATGGTAGGACCATCATGATGATAGAGAATCTTAGGAAATCCTAGTATTTTTTATTAAGTTTCCATTTAGAGTCTTAGTAGAAGGCGATGAGGTATGCAAATTATTTTTCTAATACGCACTTGGAAGTCTTAGTGCATATATCGGATGTCATATATACTACATTTCAAAGTATCCTAAATTCATTGGTTATCAATTATTTTTTTTTAATTTTTAAAATTTTATTATGTCATTCCTACTTGTGGACCTAGGAATCTTGAGATAAGCAAGGTGTGAGTAGTTTTACATATTATAGACTACCCTTTGATCCTCCAAAAATCTAAATGAGAGACTCATAATAATAATTAGTTTGATCATGCCTTCCATCCTAACATTATTACGTTATATGAAGGGGTCAATTAAGCTAAACTTGATCCATCTTGAAATACCCCATTGCTAAGTTTGGTTTACCTCAAATCTAATTTATCATATTTTTAGGTGTATTGATCAACATATTTTTTTATGTGCTCAGTCCCATATTCCCTATTATATGTATATATATTTTTACAATATATACATAATGCTGATTTTTTATCGATATTTCTAAATTTTTTAGTTTTTATTATTTTAATGTATGTCTACACTACTAATATTTGCATAGTTTTTAAATTTTTTAAAAGGCATATGAGCATGAGTCAAGGCTGTTGGAAAATATTTTGATTGGGTTATCATTGTTATCTATATCTATATCCATGTCGATTTGATACTCATTTTTATTAAATTAACTGACATTTATATTTATTTATATTATTTAAATAAAATATTAAATTAAAATTGTAAAAATTTCTAAAGTAGCATTGTAACCAAAAAATAAAAAAACTAGTACCATACCACATACTACTCTGTTGTAAATTCTATTCTCCAGAGTTTGCACAACTAACTTGTAGTGTTGCATAGGCTGACAAGCATATCCACACCATTATGAACTATCTATCCCATTCTCTTATGCACAAATGTTGAATGTAAATTGAAATAAAAAAAAGTATAATATACTATATATGTATATCTAATATATATATTACAAAATAATATACTAAAGAGAGATCATACTACTCTTATAAACTTAGAGAGTCAGAGAAATGAGAAGAAATTAAGAATTATTTTTTCTTTTCTATTTATATAGAAAAAAGAAAATTTAAATTTATTAAAAAACATATATTTTATTTTTTATTATTTTATTTTGTATTTTAAATAGGCAAAAATTTTAACATCCAATCAGATTCAAGCTTCAATAGCTATTGAAATCAATCAGATAGCTATAGTAATTTCAGATGTTAAATTATTATTTTTCTTATTATCATTGTGAGCCGACATGGACAATGATAGACATGGCCAGTCACTGTCTTTGTCGGAAGCCCGTTGCATGAAAATGCAATGGGTGGCCAACTAACATGGCCAGCCAATTACAATTGGTTATGTAAGCAAGATCTAGCTTGCATGACCAGATTTTTTCTTAAAAAGCCCTGCTCCATTTGGCAGTCACCCTACTGGACTTGACCTATGAGCCATGACCTGATTGTAGTTGGCCCTGGATCCTCAAGCTAGTGGACTATGCCTTTGGTCTAGGCACGTGGGTTGTGCCTAGCCCAACATGAGGCATGAACCATACTACGGGGTAGCATAATCTAGGATCAAGCATAGTTCTAGACCATGCCATGCTAGGCTATGCATAGGTAAACCATGTCATGTCATGGGCCATGCTCAGGTTACCCGATCCATTTGAAATTTCTATGTAGAATTGAAGCTATGATTTAACTACTAGTGAGTTTGTACATTCTATCATGATATAAAGTGGTAGGAAAGCCATGATCATACTCATCTATAATGGTAAAAAGGAAATAATAACCCTTCCAATTACTTGTGAGACATATATATGTCAAAACCTAATAATGTTGAGATATGTTAACCATGAAATTATGATACTTATGAAGATAAAAACTAGAATACTTTTATAAGCTGATACATTATACATATCTCAGAAGAATTAATCCTCAATTAATGTGGATATTTTATAGAATATTTTTCTAAAGGTTTTGTTTTAGTGTGGGAGTTGCATGTCATTATGATAAATGGTGATAGGTAAGCCATGATACATGCATGCCTAGAGGTAACTCATAAGGTAATGAGAGTCTTGTGAGTTCCTTTTTGTAATATGACCACCACTTATGAAATTTAAAAGAAAATATATGTTAATTATATGATTATGATACTTACGAAATAAAAAGTACAAATACTTTTACCACCACACTAGTTTATATTTATATGACACATAAGGTTGGATAATAAGAATGTATATATGAAGAAGTGATTAAGAAGAGTTGATGAGTTGCCTAAAAGGTATGGACTTATGAATGACCCTCAAGCAGATATAATTTATTATTTTAGTGGTAATGTACTAAAGGGATAATTAATGTGGATTACTATCAGGGAGGGCTCAATAGTTGATAACCACCTTATATGCTAATATGACACGAGTACATTTCCATAATAATCTTATATTCGTTCTATTACCAAGCCCAATAATATTCTAACTATTTAGATGATCCATCATACATTATATCATACACCAAGCCTAGAGTTTAAAATTTTTATTTAAATACTAGTTTTATCCTCTCAGCTAGACTAGTAGTTGACTCATAGTTGGTTGATCAAATTGTCTATGCAATCCTTGTATGATCAATATTTGGATGAAAATTTCACTTTACTACTTGTATGACTCATATACTTTTGGAATTAGTTGGACAAGTGATCTTTGCCTAATGAAGTTTTGAGACTTTTATCAATCCTAAAAATTAGATTTCATAACAAAGTCATAACATGTACACAATGAGATAAACTCGCTAAATGACCTAAAATATTCAATATATGGAGTATCACAAACTCTAACACTAAAGGTACTACTCATCCTTGATTAATGAATCACTTTCTATAACAAAACAATACCACTACATCAACATCACAAAAAGAAACATATTACAAAATTTCAAAGGAGAACACATATACACATCTCAATGTGGTAATGAATGAGTGAGATATGATTGACCACCAAAAATTAAATTCTAAAATGGGAACCAAATGAGGGCTAATGTAGAAGAAGAGTGATTGACCTCTAGAGGGCTCAAATGAGGACATGAAATAGAAGGTTTCTCTAAATCTTCTTTCTTTGCTATAATTCCATCATTTGAGCAATTATGTTGCATAGCACATCTTGTCATCTTCCAATCAAGATCATAAAATCTTTAAATGAACCAAGAGAAAAGTACATTTACTTCTAGTTACCACTAAAATTTCTAATATATTTGATCCATTGTTCTCCCTATAGCACATGTCTTTCTCCAATTTTGAATATCATTCCACAATCAATTTTATATCACTCATTTACAAATAACTCATATAATTACCTAAATGAATTGGTGTTTCTCATCACTCTATTCTTTATTCTTTTCATTGTCTCATATAAAAGTTTCATGATGCATTCTTCAATTTTTTTTTGAATAGAAGCTAACGTCTCTCACAATGAATCTATTTTTTGCACCTTAGTTTTATCTTCCTTTTCTATTCTTTTTGTGCATCCTTCTCACTTGTTATTTTTTTTTCTCCAACTCCACCATTAGAGATTTACATAAATACTTTATCTCCACTTTCAAATGCTCATTTCTATAATCAACACCAAATTTCTCCTTTTCCAGCATGTGCTCAACTTCACCAAATTTTCTATTTTTTTTCAGCATGTAATATTCGATTGAGTCTAGCTGCTCTTCATCATGCATTTCTCCACTTATTTCCATTGATTATATGCTGACTTCGATAAAGGGTGATACATTTTCTCAAATTTAGTTGACTCTCTGCTTTCAAGAACTCATTTTTTTTCTTGCTTCTTTCAAGCCCTTTTAACACCCATCAATATCAATGGAGATATCCATGGGCACATTTTTTTTCCATCTTCTCTAATACATTTTTCACATGGATCTTAAATCCATTCACTAGGAAAAAAATAATATCTCCATATCTTGCATGATGGTGGAGACATGGAAAGTTATCTACAAAATAGAGCATAGGAAATACAACCAAACATTACTCTCCTATTTGAGTTCACCCCTCCCTACACCATGTGTCTAAGTACTTTTTGATGAAACTCTTTATTCTTCTTTTCTGCTAGCCAATATTGTGGTAATTTCTTTATAGTTTAGATGCATTTATGGGGATTTGAAGGCGATACCATCCATGGATTCTTGCAATCCAAATATCTCATTGATAGATTCCCTATCAAGAACACCCAAACTCCTCGTACATGGTATTTTTTGTCATCCTTGTCTTTTAGATTAACATAAAATTCCTTAAAAATTATAGAATTTCTCTTTTCCATGTGCATAAAAAAAGTTTCTTACTTTCTCTTCCCAATCAATTTTAGGAAGGGTTGAATAAATTCTTTAAACTCATGCTCTCTTATAAAAATTTTCTTGCCCAAGGTTGAGCTCATCCATTATATTTTTTTGTAAGGAAAGTTAGCTTCAACACCATGTCAGTGTGATGACCCTCAATGGTGGATTTCCACTAATGATTTCCTTGGTCTTTTGACTCAACTCAATCTAATCACTTCTCACCCTTAGTTTTTGAAATCAAGGTTTTGTCCTCCATGATAGGTTGAATATTTAATAATTAGTGTTCCAGACATTTTTTATTGGGGTGTAGAAAAATAAAAATCAAAAATATCACGAGTAATTCGTGTTAATTTTAGTCATGACCCTAACTATGTCATGACTTTTTGTAGTCATGTATCTATTGTATACAAATATTGATGGCATGTTTATACATTCTCAATATATACTTAAATATATATATATGTATGTATGTATGCATATATATGTAAAGTTATTTATTATATCATAGATGCAAAAAGTAAAACTTTGGGTTGACTCCTAAGCAGTGCTATGTTTTACATCCATAACTAGACTTATTTTTCAAGTTAAATTTTCTCATTGAAATTCATAGATGTTCATGTTATTTTTTTAGTATAATTCTATATATCCTTTCACCTCATACTCTCTATATCGATCAATTAATATTGAGTAGAATATATACAAACTATCTTTCTTTCTTTTTGGTAGCAAAATCAAAATTTCATGGCTTGTTTAGTTTTTTACATAGCTTTGATCTACATAGGTCTAGTGATGATGGTCACTTTTTCCTGCACTCCAACCTCAAACTTGTCATTATTTTATTCATCTTTCTTTTTTTCCTTATCTTCCTTCATATTTTCTTTATAGATTTGAGAGGAATAGCTTCCAAAATCATGCCCATATCTTCGAGTTTAGTTTCCATTTGTGTTATTCAAATTTTTCCCCATCATTACTCTCTTTTATTTCTATTAGTAATTCCAAAATGATGTCTCTCGTAGCTATATGCCAAAATGATGATAGTATGGATGAAAATCATTACCCAGTCTAAAATACTACCTACTATTTTAAAATAAATTCATTTCTTTGGTATCTAAATTTTTGGGATCATAGGTTTGAACTCAATCCCATATGTTTTGGTCATGTAATTAGTGATGGCTATAAAATAAATACTATGCAATAATTTGATCCACACAACTAGAAATAGAACTATCATTTCACAACAAAAGTTATGGTAATCCAAGTTGACAAATCAAACTACAACAAAACAATCTCTGGTAACTATGCCAAAAATATCTTGTGACTTTATGAGGTTTCCAAATCTATCATTAATTGACATGATTTTAAAACCTTATTAGGCAAGGGCCTCTCATCCAACATAGTATCAATTGTATACAAGTCATATAAGTAATAAAGTAGATGTAAGTCTAGATATCAATCTCATAGGGATTGTGTATATAATTTGGTCAGCCAATAGTGAAATAACTATTACTCAAGTTGAATAGATGTACTTGATCTTTAAAAAACTGATACTCTAGGATTGACTAACATCCTTGAATATGATAATATTTTCCTAGTATTTGGTTAATATCATATTTAATTATTGGATGAATGATAATTAATGTGAAAATGTCCTTAACTATTGGAGCGAGATAAGCTACTTTTGGCAAGAAGAGCATGAAACTCTATATGAGGTTTATAACCATTTTGAGGAGTTATTGAGGATATACCCTTAACATCAGTTCGAGTTGTAGTTTCAAGCCCAAACTTTTTACAAGGGGCTAAACTATATGATGAGGTGTATAATTAATTTAGTCATGAGATATTTGATTGTAAATAAATCACCAAAGGAGGCATATCATTTATTTGAGGAACTAGTAAATAATAATTACCAAACTATAATAGATCATTCTTTTGGGAGAAGACAAGCTATAATAATGAGGTTTAATTAGTTCACCATAATTAAGGCAAAAATAAAAGCTCTCCTAAGTAAGCTTGATACCCAAGAAGAAAAGAGAAAAGGATCGAGAGAAATCACTATTTTGCATCTACATAAATTGGTAAACTTTGATCATGTTTATCAAATGGAAGAAGCCAACAAAATGCAAAGCAAATGATATGTGTTTTGACTCAACAATAATTTTCTAATTTAATACTATCGGAACATAAGTAATTATAAGAAATTTTTATATGGAACCTATGAGAGTGAGTTGTGAAATATTAGGTAATCTTTATAAAATTTTGGGAATAATGGAGTGAACAATGATAATCAAGGAGACTCAATCTTGAATTTCCAATCATCACAATTAAAAGAGAAGATAGGATTGAAATAAAGCATGAATAATTTCTTAGTAGAATTGATAAACAAAAATTATACCTAAGACACTCAAATGGGGAAGATTGAATTGAGATTGGATTAAAAGAATATTGTGATGAGGAATATAGGGAATAAAATTGGACAATTAACATTATATATGAAGAGAAAATGAGTAAATGAACTACCAATAATACTAAAATAAATCTAAAGAATTGCTCATATATATTTCTTTGACGTGGAAATGAGCTAAAAAGGTAATGAATTAAACAAGAGCATTCTAGAATTTTTGAAGCTGATAGCACTATGAAATTTCTTAAAAGTCATGATTCTAATTGAAATTTTCCAAGAAGCTACAACTCCCAGTGAAGAGACTTTGGAAGAAGAAGGATATAATGCCACGAAGCCTATCAAATTCATGACTCTAGAGGAGTGCAAACCTAATTCTCATCCCAAAAAGCAAAGGAAGGAAATGAAGAAATAGAGTAAATAGAGGTTACTCAAGGCTATGAAGATAAAGAAATGAATTAGAATGAAGCTATGGGTAAGTTTCTGATAAATCTTCCATTTCCATAATGTTTAGAAAGGGGATTGGATGAACTCATAATTTCTCAATATTTTTTAGAAGCTAGAAGTGAATATATTATGTGAAATTTTTAAAGATATAATAAATAATAAACAAAAGTTAAAGATGTACAAAATAATAAATTTGATTGAGAAGTGGAATATAATTATCTAAAGAAAACATTCAAGGAAATTGAAGGATTCTAGAAGTTATATTATGCCTTACACCATTAGAGAGAACACATTTCGAAAAATATTATGTAACTTAGGATTGAAAATCAATTTGATGATGTTATAGGTTGTTCAAAGATTAAATTTTAGTTTAAATACTCCAATATCTCTCTAACTCTAAATGACTGATTAGACTAACAAACACTCAGTTGGGATTATCTAAAGCATATTAGTTAAGGTGTGCATCTTTATTTTTCAAGTACATTTTATTATATTAGATATGATGAATAATTATGCATTATTAATATTAGGATGACTAATTTTGGTCATGGAACAAGCCCTTATTGACATCAAGAAATGTGAGTTCACTTTCTATATTGGTAAGGAGAAAATAAACTTTAATATCTAGAATGACTCATGTGGTCTAGATGTGATGAGATGAGTTATTAGAGAGTAGATAATCTCTTACATATTGCAATGCAATAAAAAGTGGATTTCTGTTGGAAAAGTTTTATATAATACTACTGACCAGTTGAAGATGAAGGTGATGAAGTAGAAGAATAACTTTGGAGTTATAATATTGAGGAAGATGAAGAATATGGTGATGTAAAACTATTTTGGAGTTGTCAAAATTAGAAAAATGTAGAAGATAACTACTATGAGGTCGTGGCTTCAAAAGAATGATGTGATATTAGGTAAATTTTATGCTGATAACTTCAAGGAAGTTGAGGGAATAGTTGAGAAAGATAAAGCTGAGATAAAAACTATAGAGAAATAAATCAAAGACAAAGTTGTTGTTATGCACAAGACCATGACTTTGGTGTTACAAAATAAAAATGACCATGAAAAGTTTGAAGACAAAGTTATGGTCATGCACAACAATATGACTTTTAGGGTATAAAAATAAACATGCCATGGAAAGCTTGAAGACAATGCCATTACTATGCACAACACTATGATTTTAGTGTTACATAATAAAATAGTCCATCTGAATCTTAAAAATAATTCCATGATTGTTCATAGTACTATGAATTTAGAGTTATAGAATGAAAATAAAAATAAAAATAAAAAGCCATAGCCATGTTCAACACCATGACTTTGAGGATCTTTGAAAAAAAACCATACTAACCCATAAGAAGAAGCCACATCATTCATCAAAGCCGTGATATAAAAAGAAGAAAAAGTTGAAGAAGTAAATATAGCTGAAGCAAGACCAAAGGAAGAAACATACAAGGAGATAAAATAATATACTAAAAAGTTAGCTTGGATTGTAGAGATCTTTAATGGATGAAAAGAAATTATGGTAGTCTAACTACAAATATTAAACATAACACTACATGGGAGGCAAAACAAGAAATTTATTTTCCACATGTGTGATGAAATAAATACATATATCCATCACATAAATGATTATACACACCCAATAACCCATGAGTATAGTTGTAGAACTCAAATCCCACCATGACTATTAATATTTCTACTTGAAGTTGCTCTACTATTTTAAAAATCTACACTCAAACCAAGTCATAGAAAATTAATATTTTTATTTGAGATATATATTGTAACTTAGTTTATTGAGGAAGTTATTGCTTAGTGATGAGCAATAGTTTTAGTGTATAAGTTTGATATTTAAACTATCAATTATTCTTGTATGTTTTAGTAAAGTTTAATGATGTGCAAGCATGATATGAAATCTCTATAGATTAATTTTGACTTTGTAGTAGAGATGTCAAGTGAGTTGAATAGCTCATGCATGGCCCGAGGCATAACCCAAAATAGCCATGACCTACTCGGAATGACATCGTCTAGAGGCACATGAACCATGACCCAAGACATTATTTGGGTCATAGGTCATGGATTCACAGACTCATAAGTCATGTGACATGTGACCTTAATTTTTTTTTTATAAAAAATTAGGCATGTCTTATTTGGCCATGTCCATTATGAATTCATGTAACAGGCCCCAACATAGACAGCGAAGCAAAGCCTATCTGTTTCTATATTGAAAAAAATAGTTTTTTTTAAAAATCTAGATGATCTTTAGTAGTCGAATTTGTTTCAAATGGTTACACTAGAAATCCAATGCTGTAAGATTTCTTCCCTTTAAAAGTATAAAAAAAATCAAAAAAAATATAAAAAATATATTATTCCAATCTAAAATAATTCTATAAATATAGAATAAAGAATTCTAGAATTCCATTCTATCTTCTTTTTTCCTATTTTTAATTTATCCTATTGGAACCCCCTCTTTTTTTCTACTCTTTCGTAACTCCTAGGACCTAACCTGGTTAGTCCTATTGTGATTTCTAAAGTTGTGGAAAGTGAAGCACATACTTTTACTCAAATAAATTAACGTCATGCGATTTCAATTATGGTATAATTTTTTTTAGTTTTAATAAATTTTTTTATTAGTTTATTGCATAATATAATATTTAATTAAAAAATAATATATAATGAGTTTAATGATACTAAATTTGAGATAGACTTTGATAATAATAACTCGACTGAAAGGTATGAGGGTGAAACTAGGTTTTTTCTAATAACCTCAACCCAACCTATATATACATGTAAAAATAGAAATTTCGAAGATAATAAAAAATAAAAAAAAATAAAAATAAAAATTATAGAGATTTCGAAGAAGAATCATTATAATGTAAATATTGTAAATATATATATACATCTAGAAGTGCATGTATTCATTGGTCACCTTAAAAGACATGTCGATCATTGCTTCACATAATATAGTACCTTAGATCCCAAGAAAACCTAATTGAGCAATAGAGCATTAGAAGTTAGGTCAAGTTCAATTTCATTGACCCCCTTCATATATCAAAATGAATTTGTGAGGAAATGCATGAACATATTGATTACAACCATGAGTCTTCTGATTAGATTTCTAGATCTTATGGTAGGTAATATTATAAAGACCTACATCCAACCTGCATATCATAGGATTCCTTTCTACTAGCAGGAATAATATAATAAAATATTATAATTTAGAAAAAAACTATTAATAATTACTAAATTTAGGAAAAAGAGTTGAGTTGTGTCTGTGACATCTGATGTCTGGACTGGTCATGATAATGCATTATTCATATGCCTCACCATACATTATGTAGATTCAAAATGAAAACTTAATAAAAAAAATTAGTATTTCTTGTGATTATCCATCCTCATGATGGCTCTACCATATATGAGTGTATTAAAAGGATTTTTAGTTAATATGACAATCAAAATAAAATATTTAGTATGCCTTTTGACAATACTTTTGATAATATAGTATTATTAGTATATTTATTAGAACCTTTAGAGATATGTTGTTAAGTGAACATTTTTATGTTAGGTATGTGTCCTAGTGTATGCAAGAATAAAGGTTGTTTCCTCCAGCCTCACTTTAGAAAAATGTGAAATTCATTCAAATATCTCAGGATGCCTAGTAGAAAATAAGAGATTAATAGTCTCTATTATCAGTATGACTTAAAAAAAATCTAAATGGATGTAAGATGCTATTAGAATATACATACCATATATTAGATTAATGTGTTGGCTACCAACATATAAAATCAGACTATGTCAATACTAAGAGTAATGAATAGAGGTGTCAAAGGCAGAGCAGGGCTAGCCCGACCCATTTTTTGGTGGTTCAATAGGGCCACCGTGTTGTGCCTGGCATGGCCTGATTCAATAACTGTGTCATGCCAGGCACTACATAGATCGAGAAGTGCCAACCTAGCATGACCCGTTGGCCTGGCTCATACTCGGGTCATGCCGAGTCGTGCCTGGACTTGCCAAGTCGAGTTGGTTCATACTCAATTTTTCCAGCTAGATTAAAAAAATCCAACTAGGTCCTCGAGCTAGTTTACCATGCCATCGGGCTAGACACACAAGTCGTGCCTAACCTGGCACGAGGCATGGATCATGCCGATCCAGTATGGCATGAATCATACCAAGGATCAACTCTGCCCTACCTGCGGCATGGTTCCAAATCATGATGTGCTGGGCCATGCACGACCTATATGATACCTCTAGTAATAAACATATTTTTGAAGATTCAGGCTATGATACAAGAATTATATTTATGAAAATTTTGAAGATTCTGTATGACATGATAAACATGTATTCTTCTGTGAATACTTCTACCACTTGTATTGTACTTAGGTGCATATGCAATATTAGTAGCATCTTTAATAAGTATAAAGGATATCCTACATTTAGCACCACAACTATTGAGTTAGAAATAAAGTATTTAAAATACTGGTTTACTATTCTAACTCTATACTGCTTGGCTACCTATATATAAATCATAGGATTAAGGTGAAAAGAATAGAAAAGATTTTAAATTTATATACACCTACATGAACCAAGCACATGAACTAGAATGTTTTATTCATTACAGATCATGTGAAAACTTTACATATTATGATACTAGGTAGTATAGTTGTAGTTAGGCTTTGAGGACGGACATGAACACTATATTCATAAACAATGACATTCTCATACAATTATCCAAGGACAAACATTATGTGATTCATCAAATAGGAGTAAGCTATATTGGTATTTAGATAATGATTACTTATTCATCCTTTCACATGATGCTATTAAAAATTTAGATATTTCAAATTGGTGAAAATCATATACATTCACATATCCTATGCTATCTAAGATGATATGTGATCTGCTGACTCCTTCGGTATCTAATATAGTTTTAGATTCTACTTTTTTATTGTAGCCAATATTATTTTATATTAGATATCAGGATTATGATAAGATATCATAGAGGTACTTGCATGTTTGAAGGAATGAAAAGATTCTATATTAGGCATTCATGATAAGGTGAAATAGTTACAGGTGAATAATAACTCATATGATACCTTGAAATGCATACATGAAAATGATGATTTGTAATTATATCTGTACTACTATACTATTAAAACCCCATTAATGATGATGTCTCATGCTATTTTGGATTTTTTTTCATTTGATATGATATGATATTTTTTATTGTTTTAAAATTTTTGTTGGCTATGCTTCATCATCATTTTATGTTATTTATCATATTGATATTATATATACAAATTATTTTATTTATTTAAGTGATTTTTTATTTTTATTTTGTATAAATTTTAAATTATAAATTCATAATTTTGTAACTTCACCCCAAAAATAAATATATAATTAAAAATCTCAGTATATTTTCATGTGGGCATGACCCAACATGGTCTGACATGGCCTGACATTATCTAGCATGAATCTGCCCAACTATGGGCCAAATAGGCCTTGTCGAGCCTAATAAAATGTAAGTCATGCCTTGGTGGCATGACATGGCATCCATACTATGCATTTCCTGGCACAACACAGTCACATTATTAGGCCACTTAAAAATGGTCTTACCTACACGATCCATTTGAAACCTCTACTTTAGAGTATTAGTAGATTTTGATGAATAATCAATAAATTGATATGTTTTGGAATTATTTGACTAAAGAAGAGAGTATGGAGTATCATATTATTTTACCATCCATTCTTGGTCAAAACTCTTTCCAATTGGTCGTGTCAATATTTATATGTCATGACTCTATCAACTCGTTAGCACAATCATTCCATAATGTAAGATATTATTTGTTGCTATGATATTATCATGAAATTACAACCATACTTATCTAATAAAATCTAAATGACTATGATATTAATTTTATATCATAGCAACATTAATCCCATTGGTACTAAAAGTCATGGTCTTATTCTAGCATTATGACTTTATCTTTAATATGACTCCGTCATCTCTAGTCAAAGTAATGACCTTTTTTTAAATATTTGAATTTTAAGCTATATAAATTTATATAGTCAAAACTACTAAGGCCAATGCCATGATAATTACTCAGTAGTCTTTAGTCAAAGTAATGACATTTTTTTAAATATTTGACTTTTAATCTATATAAATTTATAGAGTCAAAACTACTCAGGTTAATGGCATGATAATTATTAAGTAGTGCTAGACTTATTTTTTAGTGGTCTCATACTCATTGTTCTTCAAAATATTAGCTTCTACTTGGTACACGTACTCAAAATATATACCCGTTGTTCTTCAAAATATTAGTTTCTACTTGATACACGTACTCAAAATTACTCAGTAGTGGTCAAAATATATACCCGTTGTTCTTCAAAATATTAGTTTCTACTTGATACACGTACTCAAAATTACTCAGTAGTGGTCAAAATATATACCCGTTGTTCTTCAAAATATTGGCTTCTACTTGATACACGTACTCAAAATTTCATGTATCCTACTATTGAAAAATAAAAAATTTACCAACACTTAGTCACTTCTCATTTTAAGCTCTAGACTAATTAAAAAATACATTTATATTTACTTCCATGGTGGTCAATCTATCTAATTCTAATATTATGACTTTCCTTTTTCCAAATACTCGATCATTTAAAATTTGGTAGTTATTATTTGCTAGCTCTTCAAATAGATAATATACTTCCTTGAGTAATTTATTCATGATAAAACCACCCAAGGCTTCATTAATAATGTACATCGTCATATAGTTCAACCCATTGTAAAAGGTTTGAGCTAGAAACTATAGTTCAAATTAGTAATATTACTTCAAAAGCTCTTTTAATTGGTCCTAAGTATCATATAACATCTCATACTTCTCATTTTTTAATTACCCCACACACCCTCCCCCCCCCCCCCCCATCACTGAATACCAATCTAAGGCCAGAAAAACATGATGAGAAAGACATATACAAGTTCTTCTCAAATCTCAAAAGAGCCTCTAAATAAACACTAGAACCAATTTATGATTTATCTTTCAAATAAAATGGAAAGAGTCATAATTATATTGTATATAGGCTAACCTCATTCATCTTCATGATGTCACACAACTCTAAAAAAATTGTAACATGATTATTCAGAACTTCTGAAATTCTTCCACTATAATGATATTATTTCACCATAACTATTATACTTGGCTTCAATTCAAAATAATTTGCTTGTAATAGTTATATCAAAATCCCAAAATAACTTTGTATTATGGTAGGCCACCAATAATCACCCAAAGTATGGTGATGATTGAGTTGTTGGATAGTCTATCTTTTAACCATCTTTGTGGTCTCTTTTGCTATCATATCCTTCTATATATTTTTTCTTAGCTCTGCCTTAAAAGTGTTTTCATTGTTTACTTAATTTTTAAGTCTATATGTAATAACTCATTCCTAGAATTTTTGCTCATAGATACTAGGCTATAAAATAAACAAAAAATAATGTAAAATAAAAATACTAAGAATTAAATGTATCTAAACAACTAGAAAAATAATTAGTATTTCACAAGGATAATTATGTTAACTCAAGTTGACTAATTAAACTACAATCAAATACTCAATTTCTAGCAATGACAAAAACTTATTGTGCCTTGGGATCATGTCATTCAATAATAAGTTTTGATACCCTCCCAAAATTGCAATAATACTCATAGCAAAAAAAAATTGACACAACTATAATAATTGCTTAGTGTTGAATGATTTTTGGCTCTGTAATGAATAATATGTGGCAATGGCACTAAAAAGACTATGACTTCTTATACTAGTTTAGTACCTAGTTGTCACGATATATATATAATAACATATCTATATTTGTGTTTTATAACTAATGTGGCCAAGACTCCTAGCTAAAATCATGGCCATGAAGAATAAAATGATAAAGAAAGATTGTGACAACCAAGTGATAGAGTCATGCTGTATAAAGATTACCATAACTTATTTCTAGAATTACGACCAAGAAAGATTATATATATAAGTCATGACATTAAAAAATCTTCTAATTCAGTTTTTAATCAAGTCCACTAGTTATACTCAATTTAGATCAAATTTCATTACTATTAATCCAATTCCTTAAACCCCACAATTCAATGAAATTTTTTCATTTAAGACCTAGGTTTAGTATAATCACATCATAAACATAATATAAAATAACCATAAAATATTAATACTTTGAATGTCAAACAAACTCACATATTAAAATAATTACTTTTTTTCAAGCAACGAGACTCTTTCTCTCTCTAAACCTTTGCCTTGAATAGCTAAGAAGGAAGAATACAACAATGACTAAATAAGAAATCATACAATACATCAACATGAAGAAGAAGGTTGACTGAGTGCTCAACTCTTTATACCCAAATCCTTTCAATGGGATTTGCACTCTAGAGGACTCAAATTTGGGTAGGAATATGGAAGATCTCTCTGTATTTTTTTTTGTTGCTCATTGTCTATTCCATCATCTTTAAAATCATGTTGCATAATATATTTTGTCTTCTCCTCATTGAGTTGAGTGAATCTTGAACATAATCCTATCTAAAATATATGTATTATAGTTCTCATTATACTTCATCAAGTTCTTAACCACTATTTCTATATATACATCATGTTACTATCTATCTCTTTATCTCTATCATTTATCATTCTTATCCACTCATTCAAAATAGATTCATAGAGCTGTCAAAAAGATGTAGTGTTTCACATCACTATGATCTTCACCCATTTCATTTTCTCTTCCAACATCTCTATAACCCAATCCTTGAACTTCTCTTGGGCTAGCATGAAAATGCTCTCTTTTTTCTAATTTCATCTTCAATAATACATCATGTTGTTCTACTTTTACCTTATCTTCCTTTTCTTATTCTTCATAGATATTTCTCATTTATTATCTCTTTTCTCCAATTCTATCACTAAGAAACTATGCATCAACATTAGTTTCGCCTTCAATTAAATATTACTGTTGTTAGCTCTTAACTTTATATTATTTAGTAGGATATTATTTTTGTCAAAAGATTGATATAGTTGATAAACATTTATACTTTCAACTTCGTAAGTATCATACTCATATAATTAATGTATACTTTTCTGAAGCTTCACTTGGGGGAACTATATGACTAAAAGTGACTCACAAGAGTTGTTGCCTTCTTGTGAGTTACAAGAGTTATTTATCACCATACGCATGCATGTCATGAAGATTATCTATCACCATCTTCTTAAGTGATGATACAACTCTCACAATAAAGTTGAACCCCTTAAAAAATATCTATTTAATGTCTATCATAATTAGAACTAATTATTTTGAGATAAATATAATGGATTTACATTTAAAAGTGTTTATTCTTTTGGCTTCATAAGGGTCATATACACATGATGATTAACATATATGAATTTCAAGTTTTAATGTATAGATTTATCTCGCATGTTACAATCGGATAAATTATCACTTCCTTCCTACCATATATGTGAGTGAGCTTTGTGATTTACCTATCACTATCTACCATTATAATCACACACAATTTACCAAAAATAAAAATATTAATTAAAGTTCTATTTAATTACCCATCCATCAAAATTTATAATATAGAATAAATCAAATATATTCATTCATAAAAAAACTAATATCACATTACATAAATTAATTTACACAAACTTTAGACCCATACTATTTTGGTAAAATTTCTAAATCTACCATATAAAGATAGTTTGGAAGCTATGTCCCCCAATTATAAAAATTACATTAAACCTTGCATCCCTTACTTGCTTGTAGAACTCATAAAGAGTATGAAATTCATCTTAGGGTTTGATACTTACTAAGGATTTTATTGTTGCACGGAGGGAGAGGAAGAAGAATGAGCGATCCTCTAAATTTCTCTATCTTCCACTTTTATACTCGGGTAATTATGTATTACTCTAATTAAAAGTTGACTTTAAAAAGAAGTCATACCATCAGACTTCATCTCTTAAGTTTGAGGCAGTGACTCTAAAAAGCAACCATGAATTTGAATTGCATCCTACTATTTTTATAATACAAAGTTATAGTGGTTGAAATGATTATGACTTGGGTATTATATCTTTATAATATGAAGTTGTAGCAATGTGAAGTGGTTGTTGCTTCATGCATTTGTCTTCTTGTCTTTAATAAAGAGTTGTTATTCTAAAAAATTGTTGCAGCATGGTGAAGGGCTTCTCATATTGAAATATGGCTATGGTTCTATAATGAATCCATAATATTGGCATTGGTCCTTCTTGATTATTATATGGCTATGATACTAGAAAATAATCATGGCACCAAGAATGCCTCTCTTGTATATCAAGCCATAGTCATGGGAAATGACTACAACATAAAATTTGTCCATTATATGTCATCAAAGTGTTGTGACATTTTGGGTGGTCATGACACTGACATTATCTTCTCTCATTTATCATGTTCTTATGGCATTGCAAAAACACTATTGTACTCAAAATTAGCTCAAGTATAAAAGTCATGACTTTTCCTTCCTTTGGGGATAAGAGTCTTGACCTTGAGAAATAATCATACTCTAGTAATATTTGTGTAACTTTTAGTGTCCAAAAAGTAATAGTATTGAATAGTTTCCATGACCTTGGTCTAATTAAGTTTGGCTCTATAACTTTATTTAACTCAAAAGTCATAGCATTATAAAAATGAATAGCTTTGATTTGAGATTATTGAGTCATATTAAAGATAAAGTTGGAGTATTTGGACTTGGTCACGGTCTTAAGCACTAGTGCGGTACTTATTTTTTGTAATGTAGAATTAATATCAAGGCTATTTAAATTTTTCAAGATAAGTATGAATATGACTCCATGATAATATCATAGTCACTATGAATGTATCATATGGTTGAAGAATAATACTAATGAGTTGGTAAGATTGTGACATACAATGATTATCATGACTATTTAGGTAGAGTTTTAACCAATAATGGATACCAAAATTTTGCAAGACTCCATGTGCTATCCACTCTGCTAAACAATTTCAAAAACTAATCAATTTTATGATTATCTATCAAAACTCAAAAGTCATATAATTAATCTATAGTTTCTTTCATTTCACACCTACATAACATCATATAGCACCAAAATATATATGAATATTTAGTAGTTTGAACATCAAATAGTAGGTGCCATTCATCATTATCTTTAAAAGTCAAGACTTCTTTGGCATGACATAGCATAATAATCGAGGAGGGATCAATTATGTGGCATAAAAATTCTTCACCTTGGAAGTTGAGAACTAACTTTTCTAAAATCATCCCAATATAGATTTTGTACTTGCTCACTAGAAAAAATAATAGTTCACCTTATTTTTCATGATGGTTTAAAGGTGGAGATTTGATGGTAAAATAGAACACAAAAATATAACTATATTTTGCTCTCTTCTATTAATTCTTTCCTAACTAAGTGTACATAAGTATTTTTTTTATACAACTTTCCAAGTTTCCTTACCATCCATTAACATCTTGGTGATGAGCTTGTAATTTGGTAGCATTTTTATGATTTTGAAAACTATGCCATTAACATCCCCCTCCAATCCAAATATTTTATTTATAAAATCCATATGAAAACATACCCAAACTTTTTATATGGATCACAACACATCTTTTATTACATGTCTTCAAGGTTTTTAGAAGAAATTCTTTATGACTATCACATTGCTTCTTTTCATGTAGGTGCAAAACTTATCCCCATTTCTTTTCTTAATTATCAGCTAAAAAGGTGGGATAAACTCTTCAAATCCTCACTCACCCACAAAAAATTTATTTTTTGGGGTATATGTGACTCATCTCCTATCCCTTCTATTAAAAAAATAAATTCAGGCAAGGAAACTTGGGAGGAAGACATGGTGGCGGTTGCCTTCTATCTCTTTCCTATAGCCTTGTGACTTGAATCAACTTCCTCTCTTTCCTCTCTAAGCTTCAAAAAGGAGTTTCTTCATCCAATGAAGCATTAAATTTTAGCAATGGTCATTATAATAGCTTTCATCGATAGTGGACAAAAAGAAGAATTTTTGGATAAAAATTAGGGTTTGTGGTATTTTATAGGGTTAAGGCTTGCTCATAGTCAATCAAATATAGTTGTAACTTTGTGTTTGACAATGACTTTTCTTTAAAAGCATAGTTGTAGTTGGGTTTTAGTATTATGACCTTTTTTGTATGACTAGAAAGTCATGACTTAGTTTGAGTGCCACAACTTATTTCAGTGTATGTAAAAGTTTTTGAGTGAAATGAATATGTAAAAAAAATAATGAAAGAAAGTAAAACACATAGAAAAAAAAAATCTTGAGTTTCCTACCAAACAGCATTATGTTTAACATATTTAGCTAGACTAATTTTTTTATCTTCATTCCTATCTGTAACTTCAATAGTCCATAATATATTCTCCATATAATTCTTATCCTCTATAGGTCTTCTGAACTTCTTTTTCAGCCTCAAGGCATTTACTAATTTTCTTCCTATTGAATATTTTTTTGGCAGAAACTACCTTTATTAATTGTCATAGTATCATTGAATGTGATCACTTTCACTAATACCATAACTTTTTGTGGAGTCATGACATCAACATTTGTTCTCTAGAGTAGTTTTGTCGTGGCTATGAAATAAGTCATTGCCCTCTCTTGTAGCTTTTATTTCTTCAAAGTCACAACTTTTTCTCTTATCCAACTCATTCTTTTATCGATATCGCTTGTATATCATACATTAATAACAAACTTTCCTTCTCTTGTAATTTATTTTCTAGTCTCAAGAGCTTCCTCAATGATTTTTCTATGTCCCTCACTTGGAAATTTCACCATCATAGATACATCTTTTGCAATTTAAATGTGGTTTGTATGTGGTTCTTCTTTTGTTGTAACTTTAAGAAATGTCATGAGTTCGAAATAATTTTTTCATCAAGGCTTACTTTAACTTTTTCTTCTTCTACAAGTTTGTCTAATTCGTCAGCTTCTCCTTCTTCCTCGGCCCAATAATTATCAAGAAATTCCTTCCATATAAAAAATACATCATTTTTTAAGCTATATGTATGAGGCAAGCTATCTATTCTATAATAATTTTTCTCATCATCATCTAGAATTTAAGATTTTATATAAGTTGAATTTTACTTGCTCGTCACCGATACACAATGTAAATTCTTTCTTCTTCATGTTAATCAATACTTATTCAGTTGATAGGAATGGTCATCTCAAGATCAATGAGGCATATGAGTCTTCCTTTATTTCTAACAAAATAAACTTTGTATGAAAAATAACCTTTTCAACCTTGACTAATACATCTTTGATAACCCCACTCAGAACCATAATCGAATAGTTTGCTATTTGTAGCAAAAAAAAATAGAGTTATCTCACTAATATTCAACCTAAATATTATTAACATTGATAATAAGTGTATACTTGCTCCCAAGTCACACAAAAAATCACATAATACATTGACCGCCTCCACACTAACTTTAAGCTTTCTTTGAAGTTTATGTTACATGATTGTGCTACACTACTTAGTAATGCTCACTATTCTTTATATCTCTAATTTATTTTTGTTGCTCATGATGTTCTTCATAAACATTATATAGTGGAACATCTGGAATAAAGCTTTAGCAAATGATATGTTGACTTTCATCTTCATGAAGAAATTGAAGGATCAATCAAATTGTTTATCTAACTTTTCCTTTTTTAATTATTGCAAAAAATAAATATTAGGTTGGATAGTTTGTTTATCTAACATGAATATATATTAAACAAACACTAGGAACTCCTAAATCTATGTTCTATTTATTATTTATACCCATAAATATTCAAAACATAATATTTTCATGATACAGTACTTTATTCTCAATATTCAAAACATAATATTTATTATTTTCATGATAGTAAAGCTGAGCCTTTACTATCACATGACCTTCATCATTCCGAGGCACATTTCTATTCTTTGTATTGACATGATCCTCAAAAAATAAGAATACAATGATGATGCTTCTTCTACTAAATATGCAGTACATATTGGACCTTCAAATTTTGTCTTGTTTCTAACATTCAATTTCAACTTACGAAGGACCTACAATCACAATGTTAGGTTTAAATTAGATTAAATTACAATATTACTTTATGTATGAAATAATAAAACACAGAAAATTATATGTATTTACCTCTCAAATGGATACATCCACCTGTATTGCATTGGCCTTGCTATCCTTGCTTCATATTCCAAATGGACCGAAAAATGCTCCATTTAGTCCAAAAAAATACGGTAGGAATATCCATTCAAGCTTACAAATAATAAGTTGAATGTCATTCTTCAGCCTCACTATGTCATCTATTTTGATGGTGGTTGTAGTTAGCTGTTTGAAAAACAAACTAAGATCTATAAGGACCTTCCAAATACTTAGGGGAAGTAATTCACGGAATGCAATTAGTATTAATCTCTGCATAAATACATGGATGTCATGACTTTTCATTCCAAATAACTTAAGATTCTTCATATCCATGAATCTACCCATATTTGACACATATCCATTAGGGAATTTCAAATTTTTAACTCATTCACATAATATTTGTATTGCCTTCTTATCAAGTGCATAGCAAGCTTTAAAGAATTTTTCTATTGTCTCATTCAGTTTCAATTCAAGACGCTGACAGTAATAATTTTGCTCTTGGCATGAATATAAAGTATCTTTTGTTTTTCTGTCTACATTAAGGTCATTGTTGAAAATATTGTCAAACATATTTTTTTTCAATATGCATTACATCTAAGTTATGATGAATTAAATTAGATTTTCAATAGGGCAAGTCCCAAAATATACTACGTTTCCTCCAGCCAAATATTTTGTCTATTGATCTATTACTTTCCTGTAGCATCCTTTTTAGTTACCTTCTTCAAACCCAAACTCTGAATCTCTTTCATAATATCATATCTTGAATGAACTGCTGGTGCAACTATCATCACAGTTTTATTTTTTCGAAATGTATTTCTATTTTTTCGAAATGGATGATTCATAAGTAGAAACTTATGATGGTTATCAAACCAAGACTGTTTACCACTAAATTTGAGGGTAAATGCATCAGAATTTGTCATGTAATATGAGCATGTGAATCATCCTACAGTACTCCAGCCAGACAACATTGAATATGCAGGAAAGTCACTTACCATCCACATAAGGGGCACCCACATAATAAAATTTTGCTTCTTTGAGATAACATATGTATTCACGCCAACATCCCACAAATGATTTAACTTTATAATAAGATGTTGTAAGAAAACATCCAGCATGTCTTTCGGATTTTTTGGCTTTGGAACCAATATTGACAAAAACATATATTGCTCCTTTATACACAACCATGGAGGCAAGTTATAAGGCGTCACTATCACTGGCCATGTTGAATACTATTGTCCAGATTGCCCAAATGGCTAAAATCCATTAGTGTAGAGACCCAATCTCACATTTTGATTTTTAGCTACAAAATCTTGATGTATATGATTAAAATGCTTCCAAGCTAGTGAATCTGATGGATGACCTATTACCCCTTCTTCAATCTCATGCTCAGAATGCCACCTCATATCATTTGTTGTAGCATTTGATGCATATAGTCTCTGTAATCGAAGAATTAATAGAAAATAATACATCTTCTTAAAATGCAATTTTCAATTTTTGTCGCGTATCTACAACATGAGGTGACTTCTTAAATTTAGGATGATCACAAAACTTACACCTAATTAAATCACTATCACCACCCCAATATAATACATCCATTAAAACAACAATTAATTTTTTCTACTAGTAGACCTATTCCTCGTAGTAACTTCATAGTGTTGTAAAAGTTATTAGTGATCAAATTATTATCTGGAACAATCTCCTTCATCAGTCCTATCACCTGATCAAATAATTTCTTAGACATATGATTTTCTGACTTAATGCTCATAAGCCGAGCCACAATTGACAATTGCGAATGTGTTTTACAACCAGGACACAACTCTTTATCTGTAGCCTTAAGCATTTCATAAAATTTATGAGCTTCAGGATTAGGTGGTTCATTCATGTAATCCATATTGAAGTCAGCACCAGCAGCTTCCTTGTTAATTCTATGGTATGTGTATGATGATTCTTCACCACGAGCAAACGATTCAGTACCCTCATTTTGGTCAATGTTCAGAGCTAATGTACTTTATTCATGATAAATCCAAACAAAATAAGTTGACACAAAGCCATATTTAGCCAAATGGTATATTATAGTATTTGCTTCACGAAAAGGGATATTTTGGCACTTGTGATGATTACATGGACACTTAATTTTTTCCCCATCCATCTCGATTGACTAGCTACAAAATTGATGAAAGTTTCAAGTACGGTCAAAATATCTTTATTCAAAATTCCATTAATAGACCTTATGTACATCCACTAACGATTTGAACTCATTTTGCCTTATTTAATTTTCAAAAAATAATGCTCACTCATTATTTTGAATTAAACATTCTATTACTTCAAAATATACTAATAATTAAATAAAATTATGTACAAATGAATATTTAAAAATTAAATATCATGAATATCGAGACAATGCATTTGCAGAATCTACATGAATAGATAAAGCAATTTTTAGCACAATTAAGATTAATAGATATCATGGAAAAATTACATAAGGGAGCAAAACACGATAATGCACAAGAAAGGGATGCAAAAAAAGAAAGACATTTAAAGTTTGAAGGGGGGAGGGGGGAGAGAGAGAGAGAGAGAGAGAGAGAGAGAGAAGGTGGGGAGAGAGAGAGAGGGGTAGAGAAATGGAGAGACGATGGGAGAAAGAGAGAGAAAGGAAAGAGGGAGGGAGAGAGAGAGAGAGAGAGAGAGAGAGAGAGAGAAAAGGGGGAGAGAGGGAGGAGAGAGATGGCAAAAGGGAGAGATAGAGAGGGAGAGGGAGAGGAAGAGAGAGAGAGAGGGAGAGGGGGAGAGAGAGGGGGGGAGAGAGCATGAAAGGAGAGCTATTAAGAAAATAACAAGAGAAAGTGTGTGACATAGAAAGAAAAAGAGGGAGAGAGTGACACAGAAAGAATTAGAGAGGGAGAGAAAGACACACAGAGAATGCAATGTTAGAATGAGGAATTACATAAAAGAAAAAAATTCTTCTGTACAAACCTATCAAATATTACATATTTCGTCATACATAAATTCATATATGAACCTTAGGCCCAAGGGCTGGGATTAGGTAAGAGTATGACCCTTATTTGTATTATACCATATATGAGCATGACCAACAAACACTCTCAAGCTATGTGCTTACATATTATTGATATTATATATTTTTCCATTTAATTTCAAGTTAGTGCAACAAATTAGTATTATCCCTTATATAATTATATGTTATTATACATATAGTAAATGTAGTTATAAATAGTTACATATAGTCAAACATATAGTTATATATAAATATATGCATACAAGTAGTTATAAGTAGATATACATAAATGTATACAAAGTTATAAACAATTATATAGATTTACATATATGTATACTTATATGTATACATAATTAAAAATAAAGTTATATTTATTTATATAGAGTTATTTATAGTTATAAAAATATTTATATATAGTTATAAAATATAGTTAAACATTATGTTGTATGTTTTTATGCATATAATTATAAATATAGTTACATGTGGTTATACATATAGTTACACGTATAATTAAACTTATATTTATACATGTGTATATATATATATTTTTTGTCATATAATTTCATATATTTATACATATAGTTATGTATAGGTATGGATATACTAAAGTACATTTTTTATGCTAATATATAAAAATATATATTAAATATATGATGTTAATTATATATTTAAATATAGTTATGTATAAAGTTTTTATAGTTATATATATAGTCAGATAGAATTATTTATAGTTATATGTTATAATTCATATAATATATATAGTTATAAAAAATTATATATCGTTAAATATTTTGTTTTATATATCTATATATATTCATACGAATAGTTATATTTAGTTATACATAAATATATACAAAGTTATAAACAAATATATAGATTTACATATATGTATACACATATGTATAAATAGTTAAAAATATAGTTATATTTAATTATATAAAGTTTTATTTAGTTTTACAAATATTTATATATAGTTATACACATATAATTAAACATAATGTTGTATATTGTTATACATGTAATTATATATATAGTTACATGTGGTTATGCATATAGTTACACGTATAGTTAAACTTATATTTATACATGTATGTATATTTTTTTTTTCATATAATTTCATATATTTATACATATAGTTATGCATAGGTATGGATATACTAAAATACATTTTTTGTACTAATATATAAAAATGTATATTAAATATATGTTGTTAATTATATATTTAAATATAGTTATGTGTAAAGTTTTTATAGTTATACATACAGTAATATAGAATTATTTATAGTTATAAGTTATTATACATATAATATATATAGTTATAAAAAATTATATATCATTAAACATTTAGTTATATATATTCATACGAGTAGTTATATTTAGTTATACATAAATATATACAAAGTTATAAATAAATATATAGATTTACATATATGTATACATATATGTATAAATAGTTAAAAATATAGTTATATTTAATTGTATAAAGTTTTATTTAGTTTTACAAATATCTATATATAGTTATACAGATATAATTAAACATAATATTGTATGTTATTATACATGTAATTATAAATATAGTTACATATGCTTATACATATAGTTACACATATAGTTATCCTTATTTATACATGTAGGTATATATTTTTTTTATATAAGTTTATATATGTATACATATAGTTATCTATAGTATATGGTAAAATATATTTTTATATTCTAATATATAAAAATATATATTAAATATATGTTGTTAATTATATTTTTAAATATAGTTAAGTATAATATTTTATAGTTATGCACATTGTTAAAGTTAATTATTTATAGTTATATGTTTTTATACATTTAAGGCCCAATGGCAAAAAGATACAAAACAAAGAACAAACAAGTTCGGCTTACAACAGATCAGAACAAAGTAAATGTGATCTTGTATTTCAGGTATGCAATATATAAATGTAATACAATTTGAATCCTACTAGAAACAGATGATGTCATCCACATACCAGAACAAAACTCAAGCAAAATAGGCAAAATTAGATCCACATCCAAATATGTCAACAAAGTTTACCTCATTTTGCTAAAATTATTTATGACTTGCTGGCAATGTAATTGGAAAACCAATCAAGACTTTCATAGAGGCCCTCTCCAGATGTAGCACAGGTGCTTTGAATGTGCCAATGGCGTTGGAGAAGAGAGTGAAGTCCTAGCTTGTAAGTAATTTCAATTGCATTCATCGTATTGGGAAGATCTTGCTTATTGGCAAACACCAGCAAACCTACATCTCGAAGCTTTTCCTCATTTAGCATCCTATGCAACTCATCTCTGGCTCCAACAACTCGATCTCTGTCATTGTTGTCCACCACAAATATGAGACCTTGGGTATTTTTGAAGTAATCCTTCCAAAAAGGGCGAATCTTGTCTTGACCCCCAACCCCACACAATGAAATTGATATTTTTGTATTGAATAATCTCTACATTAAAAACAATAGTAGGAATTGTGGTGACAATTTCACCAAGCTTCAACTTATACATAATGGTTGTCTTACCACCAGCATCATGACCTAGCTTCAAAATTCTCATCTCCTTGTTGGCAAATAGCCTGCTGAATAGCTTTGTGAACGTAAACCTCATTTCTTCTACTAAATCTCAATTCCTTTGTCGTATGGCAGTAAAGAGATTTGATGAGAGAGAGAAACAGAATCAATAGACCTCAAGAGATGGTCACCAGAGAGGGAGGTCAACCTCTATATGTTCTTATACATATAGTATATATAATTAAAAATAGAGTTTTATATAGTTAAACATATAATTATATATAGATATATTCAATCAAATAGTTATAAGTAGTTATACATAAATATATACTAAGTTATAAATAAATATATAGATTTATTTATATGAATACATATATGTATACATAGATACAAATATAATTATATTTAATTATATTGAGTATTACATAGTTATACAAATATTTATATATAGTTATACACATATAGTTATTAATATGTATGTATTTAAAGATATAGTTATATATAACATTTTTATAGTTATACATATACTAAAATACAATTATATATAGTTATATATTATTATACATATGATATATTTTGTTAATAATATAGTTATATAGAATTACTCATAAAGTTATAAAAGATTATATAGTTACAAAAATAGTTTTATATAGTTATTAATATAGTTATAAAAATAGTTTATATAGTTACAAATATAATTAAATATAATTATGAAAAGTTTTATATAGTTATACAAATATTTATAAATAGTTATCATATACTATGATAACAACATACTCTCAAATGCCCAATTGAATTACACCACTGTTGAGAAAGAACTTGTATCAACAATCTTTTATTTTGGCAAGTTAATATCATATTTAGTAGGAACCAAAGTCATAGTATATACTAAATATTCTATAATCAAATATCTCATAGAAAAGAAAGATGTCAGGCCTAGATTGATTTAATTGATTTTACTATTACAATAGTTTGCACTAGAGATATTAGATAAGAAATCTACATATAATCAAAATTTGAAATAGATTATCAAGACTAGAAAAAGAAGAAAGAAGAGTTGTTGAAGAAGATATTGGATAGATTTTTTTATTTGAATAAATTATAGTATTGAATGAAAATGTAACTCCATGATATGTAGTATTGAATGAACCTTATCATGGCAAGTAGTACTTTGATCAAATTTTGAGGCAAAGTGCTAAAGATGGGAGATTAGTAGTATCTTGCAATAGTGTCACTTTTTGTTCCCGCTCTCATGAATTTGTGGAACATGTTAATATTTGTGTGCTCAAGTTTTTTCTTCTCAAATTTAATGTTGATATTTACATATATATGCATAAATATATATGTGCATATACACTACCCTACACACACACACACATTTATGCATCCATATACATTACTATACATTATATATCAAAATACACATTTTTGTACTTTTGTATATATTCACACATGTATCTACATTTTCAAAGTAGTGTGTATATACTTGTATGCATGTATATACTACTGAACACCCACACAAACACACACATGTACCTATATACATAATGTATTTTTAAAGTTACACTTGAAACTATTGTGTGTGTGTGTGTGTGTGAATGTATTTAAAATTTTTTGATTTTGAAAATTTAATTAAAATAAAATATTATATATTATACACAATTTATAAAATATTGTAAATTCTTTATATGTAAAACAAATATTTGTATGTGTTTATATATGCGTGTGTCTGAGTGTGTGTGAAGCATATTAATGTGTAAAATGAAATTATGAAATAAATATATGAGCTTTTATTTTATTCAAATAGTTATTTTTTTAATATTTTCAATAAAATAACTATCATTATACTCATATAAATAAATGAAGTTAGCCTATTTGTAAATTATTTTGTTTTTACAATTATGTTAACAATTAAAATATAGTTCATAAATAGATAATATTGTTTTTGTTTTTCTATATAATTTTTAATTAAAACATTAATGTCTATGATAAATTTCTAATAATTATTTATTGTTATTAATAAAGTTTTAGAAACTTTAAAATTCAAACAAATATAATGTAGTACATATAAATACATGCCTTTAATATTTTGTAAAAAATTAATTATTTATTTAATTATGTTCAAAGAAAATAGATTATCATATAAATAAATGAGTAAACTTTTCTATAATTAATAATTTTTTTTATTTTATTCAAAATATATAAATGACAAAATAAATATATGAATTGGTTTTTTTAAATAATTATTTATAATTTTTTTTAAATTGAATACATGACAATGGGTTTTTTTGTAATTAATAGATCCATTTCAAATATTATTGATTTATAATAAATATAACATATTGCATATTAGGAAGTGAAATTTTTATTTTGTAAATAAATTTTATTTTTAAAGTTTTATTTTTGTAAATTCAGACTACATCACATATATATTTTAGAAATTTTTTATAATATTTATTACACAAACATTTTGTTATTTATTTTGAAATTTACAACATGAATTTTAACAAATAAACATTTTATTAGAAATCAATTTTAGTTAAATGATATTAAGTGAAACAAAAATACAAACCCTAAACATATTAAATCATAATGATTTATACAAACATATAAAAAATACAATAAAAATATATTTTAGGTTGAAAAAATTAAATTTAAGTTCATAAAATATATGGGAAAAAGCTAAAGATTTATAAAATATCAAATATATATATATATATATGAATGAGATGAATGATATGAATAGATATTAAATTTATGAAGCATGTATTTACACATGTTGTAAATGTATTTATATATAGTTTTTCTTGTAATTATATATATTTAGACATATGGCTATGTATAGGTATTAATGTAAATAAATACATTTATATATAGTAATATGTTGATATACATATTGTTAGATAAATTTATAAATAGTTATATATCTATATGTGTGTATATATATATGTATGTATATTAAATATACATTGTTATATTTATATATAGTTATGTTTATGTATACTATTTATATATAAGAAATTCGAATTATATCACACATGCATATTGATGTATAGTTATGTTTAAATACACTTATATAAAATAAACTTATATTAATATATGCTGTTTATGTATATTGTTTATTTATAGTTATGTATATTGATGTAGATATAAAGTCGGCAAACCTTATACTATTTATGTATACTATTTATGTATACTATTTATATATAGTTATGTATATTAATGTAGATAAATACATTTATATATAGTAATATGTTGATATACATATTGTTAAATACATTTATATATAGTTATATATATATATATATATATTAAATATATGTTGTTCTATATATAGTTATGTTTATGTATACTATTTTTATAGTTATAGATATAGTAAAATAGACTTATATAAGAAATTCGAATTATATCACACATGCATATTGATGTATAGTTATGTTTAAATACACTTATATAAAATATACTTATGTTTATGTATACTGTTTATATATAGTTATGTATATTGATATAGATATCAAGTCGACATACCTTATACTATTTATGTATACTGTTGATGTATACTATTTATATATAGTTATGTATATTAATGTAGATAAATACATTTATATATAGTAATATGTTGATATACATATTGTTAAATACATTTATATATAGTTATATATATATATATATACATACATATATATATATATATATATGTAAGCATATTAAATATACGTTGTTATATTTATATATAGTTATACTTATGTATATTGTTTTTATAGATATAGTAAAATATACTTATATAAGAAATTCGAATTATATCACACATGCATATTACTATATAGTGAGGTTTAAATACACTTATATAAAATATACTTATGTTTATGTATACTATTTATATATCGTTAATTATATTGATGTAGATTTTTAGTCGGCATACCTTATACTTTTATGTATACTGTTTATGTATACTATTTATATATAGTTGTGTGTATTAATATAGATAAATACATTTATATATAGTAATATGTTGATATACATATTTTTAAATACATTATATATATATATATACACGTATGTATGTATGTATATTAAATATATGTTGTATATTTATATATTGTTATGTTTATGTATACTATTTTTATAGTTATAGATATAGAATAATACACTTATATAAAAAATTTGAATTATATCACATATGAATTTTGATGTATTGTTAAGTTTAAATACATCTAGATAAAATACACTTATGTTTATGAATAATATTTATGTATATTGTTTATATATAGTTATGTATATTGATGTAGATATCAAGTCGGCATACTGTTTATGTATTCTATTTATATATAGTTATGTATATTAATGTAGATAAATACTTATATATATAGTTATATATATATATATATGTGTATGTATATATATATATATGTGTGTGTGTGTGTGTGTGTGTGTGTATTAAATATACGTTATTATATTTATATATAGTTATGTTTATGTATACTATTTTTATAGTTATAGATATATTAAATACACTTATATAAGAAATTCAAATTATATCACACATGCATATTGATTTATAGTTATGTTTAAATACACTTATATAAAATACACTTATGTTTATGTATACTATTTATGTATACTGTTATATATAGTTATGTATATTGATGTAGATATCAAGTTGGCATACCTACTGTGCACCATTAATATCTACACAATGATAATACATTATATCACATTTGCATGAAATATATGAATAAGTTTATATAAGCAATCCAAGATAATCGATGAATAATTAGGGCATAAAACATACCTCAAATCAATACCAAATTATCCTAAAACTTCGATTAAATTTTGATGCGTAGGTATCGAGAGATAGATGGTGGACTGCGGAGGACTTGTGATTCACTTGTTAGAGATTCTCGAGTCTCGACAACAAGTGAAAATATATATTAGCAAAATATTTATATTTTTAGTTATTAAAATATTAAATAAACAATATAGATATATAATACAAAAAGACTCATTAATTTTTTTTACTATCAAAATTTTATCAATAAAATTAATGTGTGTGTTGCAAGGTACACATTAAAAACAAATACCTTACAATTTTTTATTATAATATTAATTAAATAATAAATATATAAACAATTTAAAAAAATATGTTTAGTCTTATAAAAAAATATATTAAATAACTACAAAAGTAACAAACTTCATATAATAAGATATATTTGAAAAGATGAATTGTCTTCTAGCCACTCTCCTAAGAGTAATAAAATACTCTTAATATTAAAAAATATATAAAAATTTATATTTTATGGTTATAAATTTTTAAGAATTCATATTAATTTTTATGATAATAATATGAAATAATTTTAAAGGCATAAAATTTAATATTATTTGATATCATTTATAATTTATAAAATTCAAAAAATTACTTAAAGTGAAAATATAATTAAAAAAGAGTTATATTTATTATTTTAATAAACACTTAATATTAAAAGCTAATAGTAAAAATATTACTAAATTATTTAATTCTTATAAATTTTAGTAAGAGCAAATATCTATGTATTTATTTTTTAAATATTAACTTATTTTCTTTTAACATTTTTAAAAAATTTATATTTTTATTATATTTCAAGATTTTCAAATTTTGTATTAATTATTTTTTTAAAAGTTTCCTATAATCATAAATTTTTTTTACTTATAATAATTTTAATATTTACTAGCTTAATCGTCAAATCAAATATTTTTGAAAATATTTTTTAGTTTATCATTTAATGAATTATTTTACAATTATATTAGTAGAAATTTTAATGTATGTTAATTAAATTTTTAAAATATCGAAAAAAATTATTATACTTATTGAATTAATTATTTAATGTTACTTTAATACAAATTTTTAAGTTTCTTAATTAAAAATTTTATGAAATTTTTTTGTATAATTTTTTAATAAATTAATACATCATTAAAATAGTTATTTTAGTCCTTTTTAATATAATTTTTTTTGTATTTTTATAATTTTTTAAATTATTTATTTATAATATTTTTTATATAATTTTATGAGAAGAATGTATCTTTCAATGATCGCTCATTTATAGACTATTAACATACATTTAATAAACAAAATTAAATAAAATATTAAAACTAATAATAAATTAAAAAATTAAATATTTAAATATTGGCTAGACATATTTCAATGCTAAATCCATCCATATGTTTGGGATTTTATTAGCTTAGAAAGTTCTGTCGCTAAATTCGTCGTTATATTCTGGATTTAATTAGCTAGGGAAGTTCCGTGCTAAATCCTTCGATATATTCTGGATTTAATTAGTTAGGGAAGTTTCGTTGATAATATCTGTCACTATATTCAGGATGTAATTGGCTAGGGAAGTTCAGTTGTTAAAATCCATTACTATATTCAGTACGTAGATAGCTAGGGAAATTTCATCGCTAAATCCATCACTATATTTCGTGATGTAATTAGCGAGAAAAATTCTGTTGCTAAAATTCATCACTATATTTTTTTTAATGTAATTAGCTAGGTAAATTTCGTCGCTAAAATTCATCGCTATGTTCCAGATGTTATTAGCTAGGGAATTCCGTCGCTGAAATCTGTCGTCATGTTCCATATGTAATTAGTTAGGGAAATTTCATCTTTGAAATATATCGCCATGTTCCGGGTATAATTAGATAGACAAATTCTATCGCTAAATCTGTCGTATATTCAGGATTTTTATCAACTAGGGAAATTCTGTCGCTAAATCCGTTGCTAAATTTTCCACTTTTCTTGAGCGAAATTTATGAAAATAGTCCATCGCTAATCCGTTGTTAATCCATTACTAATCCGTTGCTAAATTCCCTGTTTTTCTTGAGAAGAATATACCAAAATATTTCATCGCTAATCCATTGCTAAAATCCCCACTTTTTTGAGTGGAATTTTACGAAAATATTCTATCGCTAATCCGTCGGTAATCCGTTGCTAAATTCCCAACTTTTCTTGAGTAGAATTTTACGAAAGTATCAAGTCGCTAATCTGTTGTAAATTTTTATTTCGGTGGGGGGTCAGAAGCCCCTTGCTATTCCCTATATAATCTCTCATTATTTAACTAGGGATATATCCCTAGCTAAATCAATATTTTCTTGTCGTGTTTGTTCCATATTTTCATCTATTAATATATTCACAATTTCTTTGAAATTCGGTCAAATTTTTTGGGATTTGAACCTATGATATCCCTAGCTCCTTGCAATCTAAGCAACTTATTAAAAATCTTCCTTTCAAAATATACCCAAATTCTTCTCATTTAGCATATCATTTCTTCTCAACCCTTAAGATTAGTATAGAATTCTTGAATAAACAATGTATTTTCTGTTTCTATGTGGGCACAGAAAGAATTTAAATCCTTCTATTTGATAATTTGTTAGAAAAGGAGGATAAACTTTTTAAAACCTTGCTCTTTTATAAAGCTTTTCTTGGAAAGAATTGTATCCATCCATTTTCTATGGATTTCTAACAAAAAAGTCACTATGTGAATGAGGGCTCTCTATGGAACTTTGGTAGTGCTGGACCATCGATGGTTCCATTTTACCTTGCTACTCATCTTTGCAACAAATTTATTTTCTTATTTTTTTGATCTTGAGCCTTCCTCCATACTAATTTATACATATAGTCTTTTAGATATTTTCTCCTTGTATTTTTTATGTCGGATAGCAATTTTATATGGAAGACTACCACAATAGTAGTTTCCACATATTTTTGGTATTGAGTGGACAATTCTTCTCTTTTTTTTTGTCCATGACATTATGATGTGTCATAACTCCATCAACTTACTAGGCTTCCATCTCACCCACTAAGCTGAATAATTTCATCTACCTGAAATTCTAATATAGTACTTTCTTTAAGCATGCCCAAATTAGTATATTCAAGTCTCTTACCTCCTCATGTTGAAACTATGATGTAGCACTTCCTTCTCACATAATTTCACTATTATTCATAATGATCTATCAAAAATTATAATTTAGTGTAATTATTCAATTTAAAGTTCATTTCTATACCAATAGTTCATTAATTTTCGCCAAAATAACTAGTTGTATTGAGTATCCGGCATATTAAATAGTACACATTTTAGTATTTATTGGAGAGATTTTTTAAAATTTTTATTTTAAAAGAATTTGATGAATATTAGTAAAACTAACATCATTGTGATTTTATGTGGAATTGTAGACTTGGTAGAGTAATGAATCAGTGGAAAGAAAAATAATGGAGAGTCATAATAATTCTCTTGTCATAATTTAGGTACAACACACTGGACATGATTGTAAGTCTACTAAAACTAGTCATGGTTCTTTGTATGCTATGAATTTACCACCAAGTTGACATAATTATTTTCTTATGCATCACAGTCATCTTGATCATGACATTTTATTAGAGTCACAGTCATACTATCTCTAAAATACATAATAGTTATGAAATTATTATTTCATTATGAAAGCTACGTAACCTTCTAGTACAAATAATTGTTGTAATTTCTTGAGCTATGACTTATTTTATGCATAGTCAAAATACTAAGTATTTGAGTCATTGCATTATTTTCTGCCATGGCTAATTCTAGCACCATGATTTTATGTTATAAAGAGTAACTACCTTAGTCATGGTAAGTTTATTTACTAAATGTTTGTTCAAATATATATAGAGTAACTATTTATAAAGAAAATACCAAAACTATCAAAAGTTGTGAAGATTATTTATTGATGGTTAAAACCTCTACTCATTTTGATCATTATGATTATAACCTTGTCCCAATCATTAAAAAAAAAACTATACCTCTATCCTCCATTCTTTGCTAGTTGAAAAAAAAAATTCCAAACAAGTTAGCACTTGTATATTACTATTGTCCTCTTCTTTGACTTTTGTTCAATATTTTTTTTTTTTGCAAGCAATCATGCACTTGCATGGACATGCATTCAAAATTTCAGATGTGTTTTCATTTTAGTACGAATACATTTTATTTAAATTTTAAGTATAGTTAAATAAGCAGATACATTTTAATATAAAATCATAAAAAAAAAGTAATGGATGTATTTGGGTATGAAGAACTTTTGGTTAACCACACTCATAATTGTAATTTTAAAAATAAATGTATTTAGAGGCAAATATTCATATATATATATATATATATTTTAAGAAGTATTATTGTGGAAAAATAAAATGCAGATAAATATCAACATATGATGACAATTTGGAAAATAAATATATTTTAAGGGTGATCATCTTTATATTTTGAAAATAAAATGCACATGTAATAGATATTGTTGTTGAAGTTTGTGTCCATGCAAACAAACACATAAATGCATTTAGTATTGTGTGTGTGTGTGTGTGTGTGTGTGAATTAAAGAAAAGGGAATATGTGTTGTTTAAAGCAAGCTAAGAGCATGATATGCATGAGTTTGGATACTAATATATGTGCATTATCATGAATCATACATAGAAAATTTGTCATATTTAATGAAAATTATTCTAGTTAAAAGTAGAAGGAAAGTATAAAGCTTGTCCCTCACTTATTTGTCTCCTTTCTTTAAAACAAAATACTTGTTTAAATAAAATATCATCACAAGCTAGTATTATTGTCAATATGATATTTGTTATTTTTTTTTGTTATTAATGGTAGTTATTTAAAAAATTTATTATTTAAAATATTAAATAAGCCACTCACATGAGGCTATAAAAGTGCTCAATGTAGGCATGAGACAATAAAAAGGAAATTGTCCCATTTCATTTGGGATAGATTATGATTAAAATAGTGTTATGCTTGGATTAAAGTTCATTGATGTGCATCCATCTATAAACACTCTCAAAACCCAATTATAATGTCGGCAATTTGGCACCAAAATCCATCTAGACTAATATACTTGATAAAGAAGGTGGGTACACATGGCTTGTTTAATGCTTTAGAAAATGAAAGAATTTTTATATCTTTTTGTAAATTGCTTGGGCCTATCATCACAATGTCTTGCACCACTGTCATGTATCAAGATGGGAAATATTGGCATGATAACGTTGAGCCATTTTGGCCCAATGTGGCTAAGCTTTATGGTATAATCTCCATGTGCTAAGTGTGGACAAATTATGTTCGTCTGTTTCAAGTTGGGCCATTTCAATTTGAACCTAATGTAAAAGATAAAACCATGAGACTTATAGGGGCAAAGTAAATAATATATCATGGGATTCTATCATGCATTTACTACTATTATCAAAAAGAATATCTACCCAATAATATGACCAATTGGGCAAGAAATGGTTGGAAAATTATAATTAATGATATATAACTGAAAGATCACATAGAATTATAAAAACACACATATGGAAATATTGGTTATGTATTTTGAAACAACTTCCAACTTAATAATACTAGGCTCAGAAAATCTAGGGATGAGTGACCATCTAACAACTCTCATTCTCAGAGGCCAAGGAAAAAACTATGAGCTAATTGTTATGGGCCTACTATGCATTAGCATGAATGATAAACTTTTAGCCATCTAGATCGATAGAAGGCAATACCTCATATTGACAATCTCTTTTATCCACTCTGATACCATTTTTCATTGGCCTACTATGCATTGGCAAGAGTGATAAACTAGTAACCATCTAGATCTACAAAGGTAGCACCCCATAATGACAATCTCTTGTACCCACTATGTTATTATTTTTCATTGGCCTACTCATTCACGTAGCGAAGCAACCCATGTGGTGGCCTCACAATCAATTTTATCATGAGACACAGCTTAACATACTACACTTCATTACTCTATGCTAATTGATTTTTCCCTACCCTAGGCTCATCAAGAGAGTGGCTTCAACTTTCGACCAGTTTGTATAGGGTAGGCCAAGACCCTTCTTTAAAGTTTAGTCTCTGACTAGTGACAAGCTTTTCAAACTTAATAGGGTCGGCGTGCTTGAACTCCAAAGAAACATCACCTTCAATACACTTGCTCTTATGTTAGAGTACTCTCACACATTTCTACTCAAACCTATTAGTATGCTTGATATTCAATAAAATCTTTAGTTATGGTCACGGACACACAGGATAAGTCTGTGACAAAGTGGAGGGGAAAATTAGATAATTTGTCATGTAAATTGATGATATTATTCTAAGTAATATAAAAAAGATAATAAAAATAATGAAATGGGTAACTTGACAAGTGATTAGGGAAAAAAACATCAATGACATGAGGTCTCAAGGAATGATGATTGTAGCAAATAGGAATGGGTAGATCCCATAAGACTATAATGGCTCTAATAAGAGACTAGGCTTCGAAGGGGAAGTTGACCTAGATTTCTCAAATATGATTATGGTCAATGATATCTAAGTATAAACTACTATCCAATAAACAAAATAATTTATTGGCATGATTAACCTTGTAGTTCAAAAAATTCTAGAATTGATAATATTGGACTTAGATTAGTTCTAGAATGATTGATTATTCACGAATTCTTACAAACTAATTAATCTTCATGATAAAATTATAAGATTTATGGGATACAAAGATAGGAAATTTATCATGTGATTTGTTCAGGCGATCTCATATTTTAAATTTTATTATGTTATGAAAATATTTTTGTGATAATTATTCAATTTAAAATATTTGGTATCAATGAATGATAATTTTGTTATAGTTGACTTGACAATTAAAAGAATATGGTGTTATGAGATAGTTGGATGTAGGTGTTGTTAAAAGATAATCGCATCCAAGGATAGATAAAAGAGTGACTAAACTGGAGGCCCAAGATGAGAAGGCCCAGGCAATTAGCCAAAACCAAATAAGTAGGGAAGAGAGCCATTTCACAACTAAAGCTAACAAAGAAGCTAAGGAAGAGATGGAAGATTATGGAGAAAGATCGAACGAACTTCAAGAAGCTAGGAAATGAGCGATGCTGAGTTGGTTCAAGGATTTTGTGATGATTGGACAACATTAAAAGTTATGTTGATTCTTTTAGCCTTAATCATTTCTGTTACTCAATTTTTCTCTTTTCTCTTTAAGTGGTTGTTGTGGTTGAATGCTTTATCTATGGTGATTGTTTTTGTGTCTTGGTTGTTGAATGAAGAAAAGTATTACATCAATCATATGTATAAACATTGGGTGCCACTGGAGTGTGGGGAGGAGGGGGATGCTGAGGAAAGAAAGACATTGAGTTGACTAAGGTAGACAAATATGATGAGGAAGAGATCAGGGTGTGCTTTACTACCTCTCCATTACAATTAATCCTTGCATTTTTTTTGAATGATGATAAAGCATGGAATGGGAACTATAAAGGTGCTCCAAGATACAGAATGTAATAATAATTTCATTCATGAGGCATTTGATTGAGAAATTCATGCTAAGTGAAAGGAAACTTGCATATTTAAATTGTATAAGATAAATGATCAGCATTTGGTTTGTTGTAAAAATGTATGAGGATTGAATTCAAGATGTAGGGCAACCATTTTAAGGTAGATCTATATATATTACTCACTTGGGGGTTAGACATAGTGCTTGGTATGTAGTGATTAATGATTTTTAGTCCAAGTATTCATGACCAAGAAGAGTTGACTATAGAGTTCTAATAGAAGAAAAATAATGAGACTTTGTTATAGTATCAAAACTTATTATGTATGATAGTTCTAAAAACTTGCTAGTGATAGATTTTATCTAATAGAAAACTATAAGAATCATAGGTCATACATATAGTAAATAGGATGAAAAGTCTAGATATCAATCCTAGCAGTTTGATTAATTAATAATACTCTAACTACTACTTTAGTTGAGTAGAAATACATGGGTCTTAGAAAAATATTAGACTCTAAAGATGACTTACTTTTTTATGTAAGATAAGATTTATTTAGTATTGGAACAATATTATATTCAATTGTTAGATAATTGGTATATTGATGTGAAATTGTATGATTACTTTCTTGGTATATTGATGTGAAATTGTATGATTACTTTCTTGGCATACAAGATGAATATCAACTTTGGACTGTTACTATAAAGTATAGTTCTTTCATTGTTGTGCCTTAAGTATTTTATCACTAAAAGAATACTTATTCCACTCATAGATCATTCACATGTCTACTCCTTTTAGGTAGTATGTCAACTACCCTTGACAACTACTTCGAGTATGCATTTTTATTTTTTGACCTCTAAAGTCAAAAAAGACATGAAATTATATGGTAAATTATGCATTTATATTTTTGGTTTCATAAGCATCATACTTATATCAATTAATATATATCTTTTGAGTTTCACCAATAGAAATCATACAAGTAAAAATGAATCACATGGATATCACTAACTTATAAAATATCTCTACTTGCATATATCCCATAACTTATCTATAACCATCAATCCATAACCAACAAACAACTCTCACATCATGATAAAACACCTAGGTTATATATTCTATGTAACTCACACATCATTTGAAGATTAATTCTTCTAGAAAATGCTAAATAGAATGATAATAAATTTATTTATACTTTCAATTTCATGAGCATCATACTCATTCACTTTAACTTATATATATTTAGATTTTTTACAAATAGTTTATTTCATGGGATACGATTAGAAGGGTTGTCACTTTTTCATATCGAATCTTGTGAGTATGTTCTATGACTTATATATCACCATATGTCATATAACATGCATAATTCTATATTAGAGTACACTCATAAATCTTTATTTTAAATAACATACATAACCATCAACATCAAAATATAATATTATCATAATTCAACATTATATAAACTCAATCATCATACTCAAGTACATAAACCAATATCATATTCTAATTTAGCCTAATATTAGGGAAGAATTCACATGAGATATTTAGTACTTCATCTCATCAAAATGAAAGTTTCTTTTGGTATCCATCATGAGGATCTAAGTCTCAAATCTTATTCCCATTCAATTTTCACTTGTGATCATCTTGAAGTTGACCTTATGTAGGGGGGTTGGAATTCATGCTACTTAGGGTTGCATGGCTTTGGTCTCCAAGTTTGAAACCTCTTTCCTCTTCTTTTTTGGTCATCTTTCTAAGTAAACCTTTTATATTATTAAGGTCCCATTGAGATATTGTGTCATTCTTTAAGGTAGAAGTTGTAACTTTAGGTTGAAGCCATGACTCTATAATATCTTTAATTCTTCTTTGGAACACAAGATTCAATGCAACAAAAAAAATTTATGACTGAGGTAATTTTTCTCTAGAACTTGAAGTCATAACGACAAAAATGCTATCACTGATGAAATTTTTTTCTAGAACACAATGTAATAATGGTAAGAATGGCCATGACTAAGATATCTCTTCTTAGGAACATAGACTAATGGTGGAAAGAATGATCACAATAAAGGTATTTCCTCTCTAAAATACAAAGATATTGTGTCAAGAATGTCACGGTTAAGAATATGTCTTTATGAAGTAAATAGTCATAGTGAGAAAATTTTTTCATAACTAAAATTACTTGATATAATGTAATTTTTAGTTTTATAATGAATATATCATGGCACTGAAAAATACTATGACTTCTTGTATTAGCATGACACTTTGTTGCCACAATTTGAAAATAAAGTTATGGCAGGAATTATGTTTAATAACTAAAGTGGCCATGACTCCAACATAATATCATGACCATGAAGAATATATTCCATTGTGAAAGATTATGAGAATGAAAATCAGGTGGTAAAGTAATCTCAAGTAAAAATTTACACATCTTGTTTGTAAAGTTATGGCTAAGAAAGGTTGTCATGACTTCTTTATTGGCATGGACTAAAATAATCAAGTCATGACAATTGAAACATCATGATTTTTCCTTATTGTTCTACCCTCCAATTAAGCTTTTAACAAAGTCCTCCAAATCTACTCAATTTATATCCAATTTCACTACTATTCAACCAATTCCATAAAAATCAAAATTTAGTGAAATCCTTTAATTTAAAAACTAGATTCAGTACAATACATCATAAAAATGATGCCAAATAATACCAAAATAATCAATTATTTGAGTATCAAATAAACTCACATATAAAAAATATTGTTCATGCTCGAATAGAGTTTCAATCTCTCTCTTGATAATGTTCTAGAATAATAAAGATTAAAATATATATATATGCAACACAAACAAAAGAAACAAACACACACAATACATCATCATGGAGATGAAGGTAGATGGTATTATAGATCCCTTACATCTAAATCCTTCAATAGGAATTGTACTCCAGAGGTCAAAAATCTATGCATGATGTAGGTCACTTTGTGTCTATTATGTTGATTGTTGTGACTTTGTTAAGTTTCTCATTTTTTTTAGATTAGAAAATGTTTCAAAATCTCATTGGGTGGGGGTCTCTTATTCAACCAGTCATATAAATATATGGATAATATGAATAGTAAAGCAGACTTTCATCTAGATTATCAATCTATATGAATTATGTTGGTAGTTTTATCAACCAATGATGATTCAACTAATATGTTTGTTGAAAAAAATAAGATTAGGGTTTTGGTAAGACTCTTGGGTTTTGGGGTTAGTTCATTCCATTATGTATAATAACTCATCTAAATAGTTTTGATACTATTATACTTAGTTACAATATGTATTTTTGGACTATTGTGAAAATTTCATAATGCCCTAATAGCATATAAGGTGCTTATTAATTATTCGGTCATTCCCTAATAGTTTTAACCTTTTAGATAACTCATAATCACCTTTGATAGTTGCTTCGTATATGTATTCTTATAATCTTACATCATGTCATATAGAAGTACACTAATGTGGTATTAAAAACATTTATACTTTTATTTTTGTAACATATTCATTCAATTAACATATACTTTTCCTTAATTCTCACTAGTATGAGTTATATGATAGAAAATAATTGTAAAACATGTCACCATTTATCATGATAACATGTGACTCACACACTAAATATAAAACTCTTAGAACAATATTCTATAAAATCTCAATAATATTCGAGGGGCCAATTTTTCTAAGATATTTATAATGGATTAGCTTATAGAAGTGTTCATATTTTCATCTTTATAAACATCATACTCACACTATTAAATTTACTTCAATATTAAGTTTTGACAAAATGTTTGTCTTATACACCACGATCAAAATAATAGCAACTTCATTTTTACTATTATGCATTAATTTGTTTTATAGTTTATTTTTTACCTTCCACCATGATAATATAATACACATAAACCCACTAATAGTAAAATCTTAATTTTAATTTTATATACACACTATATTTATCAATAACCAAACTATAATAAAATCTAAACATTAAAATCAATTAATTAAGCATCCAACACATGGAATGAAATATATCAACCTTAGACTTCAATTTAGCCTCATATTGGGAAGAATTTATTCCTAATGATTGCCTTAAAGCATATCTAGAAATCAAATTATAAATCCATATTTCTTGTTCAAGCACCTTGGATTTTCCCTTTGGTGAGAGTCAAAATTCATATTTGCACCCTCGTTAGGGTTTATGCTCGTGCATTGTTTTCTCATGAATCTCCCTTATGTTTGAGATAAATTGTGCTCCTTAAAATCCTAGATTTTTATATATTTTCCATGGACTAGAATTCTTGATCAAAAATCCATTATTTGCTACTTTTATGCTCAATTTGGTGCAAAATTTAAGTGGAAAGCCAAAACTTTTAGGAATGTCGCAACTTTGGCTTTTTATCTTTGTAACAAAAAGCCATGATGATTCAAAAAGTCATGGTATTCAAGGAAAGAAAAAGAAAAGAAAGAAGCTTTGAAAAAAAAAATATAGAATAGGATTCAATATTGAAAAAAAAAGTTTGAGAAGGAAAAGGGATGTGTGAGATTATACAACAAAGTTAATCTAGATAGGTGAGATCACTTATTAAGATAGCAACTCATTGATGGTTTAGCTATGAATAGTAAGCATTATACTACTTGGGAGGTAACCCAAGAATTTTTTTTTTGCATGGTATGATAAAAATAAATATATTCACTCACATAGATAATTTTGCATAATTTATTTCACACACAAATTTAGTTGTTGAACTAAAACCATGTTGAGACTCATTTACATATCCACAAAAGAAAGTATCACTATCTTGACATGCTACAATACTCAAACATAATTATAACAAATACTTATGTAGGATGAATGGAAAATTATATTTTTTTATGTGAGTTCGTTCGGTATTGCAAATACCAAATAAGACTAGTTATTTTAGTGATTATGCATGATGTATTTTCATAGAAAAAGACTTAAAATAAAAGTATTTCATTAAATTATAGTTTTGATAGATTATGATAAATAGTAGTACAATCATGTAGTTTTCGTATGAAAACCCTAACTTGGTAGATTCATTGAATATGAAAAGAGGCAAATGTCATATAAATCCATATTATTCCTTGCATTATGACTTTTTCATACAATATATTTGTATATGCAAATATATTGGCTAAAACTATATATTGGCCAAAAGTTATAGTTATTCTTCTATGAGCTAAAAGGATAGTTTTAGTATCCATTATTGGCTAAAACTATACATACATAATCTTGATAATCTTAATATGTTATGACTCTACCACCTCATTAACACAATCATTTTAATATATAATATATTTTTTTGGCTAAGAAATTTTCTTGGAGTCATAGCATTGATAGTTTGTTTGTTTTTTTTTTGCTATGATATTAATTTTACATCACAATAACTAATACGCCATTATTACTAAAAATTATGACATCCACTAGTATCATAATTTTTTCATTACAAAGCCAAAAAAACAAAGGCAAAAGTCATGATATTTCTACGGTGCCTCAACTTTTAACTATAGAGAGTTCTATTGAGTATTTACTCAAGTCGCATCCAATTCTTGGGTGGTGAATTTTTGTTCTTAATAAATGATTAAAGTTATAACTTATTCCTATCATTTTGACCCTAGGTTATAGAGGTGAAATACACAAGTCGTATAAATCCATAGTGCTGCAACTTTGTTTTAGAATTGTTTGAGTATAAAAATCGAACAACTTAAAAATCATGACATTTTGGGGAGAGGAGTTGGGGAATGAGAAAACAACAAAAGAGCAAAATTTTGGGAGCAAAAATTCAACCAAACAAAGTGAAGATTCATGAGAAAATAGGAATGTAAGGCACAAGTATAAATCTTAAAAAATGTAATGAACTTTGAGTCTCACCTAGGAGAAAATATGAGGCACACGAACAAGAAATATGGGTTTAGGATTTGATTCATTGATACTCTTAAAAGATGTCTTTGGGAACCTAAAATCCCATGAGATATATTTTGAATTATATCTCCAATATCAAGCTAATTTGAACTCTAGGATTAAGGCATTTTATTTTGTGTGATGGATGCATTATTAAAAGATTATATGTCTGAATTATGTTGTATTTTAGTGATAGATGTATGTGGTATTTATTTAAAATTAAAATTAAAGTTATAGTATTGAAAGGTTTGTGTTGTTATCATGGTGAATGGTGATAGGTAAACCATAAAGTACACTCATAGGTAATACTAGGAAGGAAGTGATAGTCCTTCCAATCATGATATATGTCAAAACCTAACATTGAGATAAGTTTAGTCGTGCAAGTGTGATACTTATGAAGCCAAAAGTATGAATATTTGTATAATTTAATTCATTATATATATCTTAGATGAATTGACCCTCAATTGATGTAGAGATTTATAGAATATTGTCCTGAGATTTTAACCTTTAGTTGAGAGTCAAGTATTATCAGGATAGATAGTGACAGGTAAGTCATGTGACATGCTCAAGTAGAGGTGATTTTGTAAGGTTGTGATAGTCATGTGAGTTACTTTCTATCATATGCCTTCTACTAGTTAGATTTGTGGAAAAATATATGTTAATTGTGTGAGTAATATACTTATGAAGCCAAAAGTACAAATATTTTTAATACCACACCAGTTCGCATCTTTATGATACATGCGGTCAAAGAATAAGATTGCATATATAGAGCAACCATCAAGGTAGTTAATGAATTACCTAAAATGTATAGACCTGTGAATGTCCTTTGAGCAGAGATGATTTATTATTTTGGTGGTAAAGTACCAAGGGGAAAACTTAGAGAAGACCAAATTAGAGAGGGTCAGATGAAAATCATCTTATATGCTGGAAGGACATTAATGTATTGTCACGATAATCTAACTTTTATTTCATAACCAAACATAATAACAACCATGCAATTTAGATAGGTCATCATGCATAATAAAATGAACAAACCTAGAATCTAGTCTTACTAAAAACTAACTTTATTCCTTTAACTAGAGTAACAGTTGACTCATCATTAGTTGATTGAACTGTCTACACAATTTTTATGGGATTGATATATGAATGAATGTCTACTTTAATACTTGTATGGTTGTATACTTGCAGGACTAGTTGGATGAGAAACTTTTTTTCTAATGATCTTTGGGACACTGCTTAATCCTAAAAATTGAACAACATAACATAGTCACAATGCTTTCAAAATAGAAAATGGGCCTCTTAGGGAGACTTATTCATGATGAAACTACCTAAGACTACATCAACTACTTACCTCTTCATGTAGTTCAAACAACTAGAGAAAGTTTGAGCTTCAAACTATAATTCAAATCTATGTTATGAGCACCTTCTCATTAGATCATTGAATCGTACCCAAGCATCATATATGATCTTTTCTTAATGTTTGAATTGGCTTATCTTTCTCTGAAGTTGAAAGATAACTTGATATGAGAAGGTCTTCATGAGAAAAGCTTGTACAAGTTCATTCTAACTCGCAATAAATCCTCTAGATAAGTATTAGAACCATCTCTTAGTCTTCTCTCTCAAACAAAATGCTAAAGTCTTAACTTTAACATATTTCAACTTACTCCAGCAACTTTACAATGTTACACAACTCCAAAAATATAATGAGATAATTATTTGGATCTTTTGAAAATTACCCACCATATTGATGTTCTTGTGCTATGACTATGAGGCTATGCTTCAATTCAAAGTAGTTTTTATTTATCAGTTCCATTTAAATCTCAGAGTAGCTACTAATTTATCTTGGTCTTCGATAGTCTTTCATGGTACACTAAGAAATGAGCTATTGGACAACTTGTTTTATACCCCTTTGGTTAATTTCATTGTTGTTATTATCCTCCATATTTTATCTTTTATCTCCCTATCTCAATAAATTTTTTTTATTTGCACAATTTCTCGGTCCAAAGGTGATGACTCAGTCACATATATTTGGTCCATAAAAATGTGTTGTCCACAAAACAAATAAAAGAAAAAAGAAAACAAAACACAAATACAAAGTAACTACAAAAAAATTATTATCAAAGTAACTATAAATAGAACTATCCTTATTCAATAATAATTACATCAACTTAAGTTGATCAATTAGATAAAAACAGTCTCTAGTAATGATGCCAAAATTTTGTTGTAATTTTGTTGGTGTCAAAACATATCATTTATAACACAGTCTCAAAAGTTTGTTGTACACTTAATTTTATTCAATAGAGATCCACAAATATATGAGTCATACAAGTAATAAATAATAAATAAGTGTAGATATAAATCTCACATATATTGGGTGAATAGTTTGACCAACTAATAGTAAACTATTTGTTGCTCAAGCTGAATAGAAATAATTAGGTCTATGAAAGACTTGTAGACTCTAGAGTTAGCTCATTTCCTAGGATATGATTAGATTTCTTTACTATTAGGACAAGTGATATTAGAATATCAAATGACGGATAGATTATTATGGAATTGCCCATCTACCCTTTTGGCATATAAGGTAGTTACAACCTTAGACTATTACTATCAATGATAATCATTTCATAGTTATGCCTTTAGCATTTTACCATTTAAATCACATGTGGTCTGTCATAGGTCTTCCATATATTTACTCCTTTAGGAGATACAACAATAGTCTTTGATGACAGCTTCAAATATGTGTTGTGACTATGTTATGATACCCAATCTTTAGTATTAGGCAATGTACCATAAGTTCATTGGGTTAGGATCTCTCATATAACTAGTCCCATAAGTATATAGGTCATATAAGTAGTAAAGTAGACTTTCATCTTGATATAGATCATATAGAGACTGTGTAGATAATTCAATAAACCAATTGCTACTTTAGTTGAAAGTATAAAATTGGATTTTTTGTAAGACTCTAAGATTCTAGCTTTGGTCTATTTTATTATGCATGATATCCTATCTAAATTGCTTGGTTATTATAAGGTTTGGTTACATAATAAAATTTATATTATTATGAAAATACTTTAGTGTCCTACTAGGATACAAGGTGGTTGTCATTTATTTGGTCATTTCTCATTGATAGTCTCGTCTTAGTTATCGACTACTCAATAAGCATTCACATGTCAATGTCATTTATGCAAAATTATCAACTACTTGTCGACATATTAATATTTTTTTCTTATTATCCAACTAGAAGCGTTCACATTATTAGTATGTGTACTAATAATGTGAATTTGACTACAATATCGACGAGCATCCTTGAAGCCACTAACCAAGATGAGGACTTTTCCTCGAGGTTGGGATTGCTTTAACATTATTAATAATGTGAAGACTTTTAAAGTGTTTTAAGCCCATTTAAAGGTTTTATTGGAAGCTTTATTGGAGAGATATTAAAGGTAGTGAACAAAATAATAATAAAGGGATTCTTGAAGCCTCATCTCCGTTAGTTAGTCAACTTGGGTTGACATAACAATATTTGAAAAATAATAGTTTTATTTCTAGTTGTGTGGATGTAATTATTGCTTAGTATTTCTAGGACTAAGTTAAAATCTTTGTACCCGGAAATTGGGAGACCAAAGAGATGATCTTTTCCAACCAAATATGACAAATATAAAAATTTATTCATTTTAAAGCAATGAGTGGTATTTCAGATTGGACAATAATTTATATATGTATTGTCATTCTTATGTTTAAAGTTATAATGATCTATTATATGTGAGTCTAGAATAATCACCACAACACAAATATTCATACTAGACAGACAATCATTATTTGAAGATAGCATTTTGGTGTTACTAATAAAGACAAAGAAATTGACATGATATTGGAAGTTATTTTACCCAAAACTATAATAATTTATGAGGAAGACATGAAGGAAAATGAGGTCAAATTGGAAGATAAACAAAAAATTGACAAGGTTGAATTGAAGTGAAACAAAAAGTTGTGATAGCTGAAAATGTCATGACACCTAAAAATGTCATGACTAGCATCACTAAACCTATAGGGAACAGAGTCATTGAAAATTTTGAAAGAATCATTAAATCTATTGATAGCACTACACAAATGAAGGAAGCTTGGACATCTTCTACTCGGCTTCATTGATCAACATAAAGAGTATAAGGCAAAAGAAGAGAAAATTTTTACTAAAAAAATGTGGACTTCTTAGATCAACAATGAAGAAATTCAACTCCAAAAAAATAGTCTGCTATGGATGTTAAGTATAGTATTGCTTGGGAGGCAACCTAAAAATTTTTTTTTGTGCATTTTGATTAATAAAAATGTTATATCATCACTCATATACTTCATAACAAATCCCAAAATTATAGATCTTTTTTCCAAAATAAAAGTCAACTATGACACTCAAACCTATTTGTTGTTATACTAGATGTGTATTTCTTTTTTTGTGTGGATGTTTGGAATGAGATGCATTGCTCGAGATGAGAAATACCTTTAGTATGAGAGTTTATTTAGTACTCTATGTACTAATTTTTCTATATCATTTGGTGAGTGTATTTTATTGTATTTGTATTTATTTTAGTGTTTATTAGAAAGATTTTACTAAATTCTTACTTAGAGAGAATTTAAAAAATATTAATGAAATTAAATTAATTTTGGGTAAAATTAGTAGACTCAGTAGAGTAAAGGCTTGGAGAAGGAAAGAAGTGATCGAGAGTCATGATAATTCACTTATCATGACTTGAGTACACATTTCACACTTATTATTAAGTTGTTGCGATATCCCTTCTTGGTAATAATTCTAACAAAATTAGTCATTGTGTTTTTATATATGTCACAACTCTACCATTGAGTTGACATAATTATTTCACTATGTAACATAATCATCATTATCATGATATTTTCTTGGAGTTGTAACTACAATATCTTTAAAATTCTTAATAGTCATGATATTATTTTTATATCATGATAGCCAAATACTCTACTAATGCAAATAGTCATGATAATATTCAAAGTCATAACTTATTCAATACGAAGCCAAAATACCAAGTATTTTGAGTTGTGATATTATTTTTGTTATAACTTTTCATTATAGAGAGTATTTACTATAGTCGTGACTTTTCAATTTCATGACTTTGTACTACAAAAAGAAGACCAGAGTCGAGACATTATTTAGTATCATGATTTTATCTTATAGAGAGTAATTATCATGGTCATGAAAATCTCAGTACCATGACATTTTTCTTAGAAAACCAAGACGAAAGTAATAATGAATTCCAGTGTCTCATCTTTATGTTACAGAGAGTAATTATCTTTGTCACAACAATCTTAGTATCATGACATTACTCCATATAAGATCTAAAGAGATATTAAGTCATGATCTCAAGTCTATGCTATGATTGACTTCCAACGTTAAATATTACATGGATCCCTGAAGTATAAAAGTGAAACTTCGAAAATAACATGAGGAGGGATGAAAGAGAGGAGAAAAGGGGAAGGGAAATATGAACTATACATCCCAAGAACCATAGGCGATATGATTTTGAACCCATTTAGAACAAATCTATGGTGAACACAACAATCTTCGATTGGAATTAGGATTATATATTTAAATTTTTATCTGGGAATTCATTAAGAACCCTTGATATCTAGAATTAATGATTATACTTGTAGTATAATGATTTAATGATTATAAGGGTTTATGTTTATATTTATATTGTTGTTTAGATATTGATGGATATAATGCTAATTAGAATTAAAACTTAAGGTTTTCATGAATATATAGGTTATACATGTCAGATATGGACAATAGTGATATATAAGTCATGGGATACCCTCACATACTAGGGTAAGAAGGAATTGACAACACTTTTAATTTTAATATATGAGATAAACCAATGTATACAGATCCAAAGTTGAGATAAGTTAAATCATTGCAAGTATGAATGTATTTAAGACTAATCTATTATTTACTATCTAAAAGAAATAATCTTTGAGCAATATGAGAATTAAGTAAAATGATTAACCTAAAAATTTCATCATTATATAAGAGTCATGTGTTAGCTATGATAGATAGTGTTAGGTATGTCGCATGACACATGCAAGTAGGGAATACTAATATGATGGTAACATCCCTGTAAGTCATTCCCTCTTATATGACTTTCATAGTTGAGATTTGTTGGAAGATATTTAAAATTGTCATGAGTATAATACTTATGAAATCAAAAGTGCATACATATTTAGTACCATATTATTTCTTATTTTTAAAATAATTAGAGATTGGAAAATAGAAGTATATATTTGAAGCAATTATCAGAGATAGTTAATGTATTGCATACAAAGAATAAATGCATGAATGACTTTTGCATGGAATTATATGTGGTTTTGGTGTTGAAATATTGAAGGGATAACTATGAGGAGATCATCCTTAGTAGTCACATGCATGACATTAGAAGTTATTCTCCTCAAATTTATAACAATTTATGAAGAAGACATGAAGGAAAATGAGGTCAAAAGGAGGATGAACAAAGTAATAATAATGTTGAGGTTGGAGTGCAGGAAGAAGTTTTAACGCCTGAAAAAAGTCATGACTACCATCACAAAACCTATGAGGAACTAAGTCATGGAAAAAACTAAAGTAACCACATATGTTTTTTATATCACTACCCAAATGAAGAAAGAAGTTGGGATATTTTCTAATCAGCATCTTTGATTGACACATAAAGGGCAAGGTGAAAGGAGAAAAAAAATTAAACTAAAAAATAGCATAGACATTTGATATCTACAATGAAAAAATTCAACCCAAAAAATAGGTCTATTATGGAAGTTAAACATAACATTGTATGGGAGGCAACCCAAAATTTTTTTTTGCATATTTTGATTGATAAATAAGTTACACCATGACTCATATACTTTATAACCAATTTTAAAAATATAGATCATATTTCCAAAAAAAGAGTCTATCATGATATTCAAACATAGTCAAGATTATCTTTGATATGCACTTCTTGCTTTGGTATGGATATTTGGAGTAAGATTCATTGCTCGAGAATGAGCAATACTTTTTGTGTGAGAGTTTATTTGGCACTCCACATACTAACTTTTTTGGTTCATTTGGAGATTGTATTCTATTATATATATATATATTTATTTATTTATTTATTTATTTATTTATTCTAGTATTTATTAGAGAGATTTTACTATATTTTTATTTTAAGTATATTTGACAAATTTTAGTAAAATCATTGTGATTTTAGGTTAATTAATAGACTTGATGGAGCAAAAACTTGAAGAAGAAAGAATTAATAGAGAGCCATGATAATTCATTCATCATGACTTGGGTACACCTTCCACACTTTATCTTGAGTAGTTATGATATTTCTTCTTGATCATAACTTTACAAAATATAGTTGATAATTTTTTGTATGCCACAACACTGCCACTTAGTTGACACGAGATTTCATTGTGCTACATTATCATCATAATCACAATATCTTTTTTTGAGAAACAGCCATGATAATTTTTTGAAGTCATAGCTACATTATCGCTAAAACACTTAATGACTACAATATTATTTTATCTTTACAATAAACTAGTACTCTGATAGCATAAATAGTCATTGTAATTTCTAGAGCTAAGACTTATCCAATGCAAAGCCAAAATACTTTGTGTTTTAAGTAATGACATTATTTTTTGCCATGATTTTTTTTCTAAAGAGCATTTAGTCATTTGGTCAGGGTATTTCCAATATAATGAAATTGTACTCCAAAGAAAAAATGTAAAAATTTTGTCCTTGTTCAACACTATATATTTGTGTTATAGAGAGTATTTGTTTTAGCCATAGCAATCCCAATATCATGACACTTTTCTTAGAAAGACAAGACAAACATTATGATCAATTCTTTTACCATGAATTTGTGTTACAAAGAGTAATTATCTCAGTTATAACTATCTCGGTGCCATGACACTTTACTTTAGAAAAGATTAAAAGAGATAATAAAGTAATGTCCTTTAGTTTGTACCATGACTTCCAACTTAAAATATCATATAAATTCTTGATGTATAAAGTCACACTTAGAAGAAAACAATAGGAAACATGAAAGAGGAGAGAAGGGGAAAAAAATATAAACCATGCATATCAAGAACCCTAGGTGCCATGATTCGACCCCCATTTAGGGTAAATTCAAGGCAAACACAAATAATCCTCAATTGGAATTAGGAATATATACCTAGATTTTCACTTGGGTATTTATTGGGAATTCTCAAATCCATGAGATATCTTTCAATACATCTCATATGATTTTCTCCCTAATGTCTAGCTGAATTGAGATCTAGGATTGGTGAATATATTTTTATTGTGATTAATTAATGATTATATGAGTTTATATTTATGTTTATATTATTATTTGGATATTGATAGATATGGATATAAATTAGAACAAAACTTAGAATTTTCACAAATGAGTAAGTTTATGCATGTCGGCTATGATGGATAGTGATAAGTAAGTTACTAGACACACTCATGTGCCATACAAAGAAGAAAGTAGCAACCCTTCTTTTGTTAATTTTGTTAAACAAACCAAAGTGCGAAGACCCAAAGTTGAGTTAAGTTTAATCATTAAGAGTATGACACTTACGAAGCCAAAAGCATGAATATATTTAAGATCAATTCATTATGTATTATCTAGAAGAACTATACTTCTAGTAATTTGAGAATTAAGTAGAATGTCTAATCTAGGTGTTTCACTATAGTGTGTGAGTCATATGTTGAATATGAAAAATGGTGATAGGTATGTCATGGGATACATGCAAGTATGGAAAACTATTATTATGTTGATGGCCCTATAAGTCATTCCCTCTTGTATGACTTCTATATATGAAATTCATGGAAAGATATATATTAATTATTATGAGTATAGTACTTATGAGTTATGAACCTGAAAGTACAAATACATTTAGTATTACATTATCTTATGTCTTTAAGACACTTAGAGGTTAGAAAATATGAATATATATTTAAAACAATCATCAATGGTAGTTATGTTGATGTATTTTCTGAATGGATTTGATGTGTAAATGATCCTTGCATGAAATGATATGTGGCTTTGATGTTGAAATATTAAAGTGGCAATTACATGGAGATCATCCTAAGTAGTGATAGTCCAAGGTTGTGATCACCTTGTATACCAAGAGGGCACACAAGCATTTTGATACTAATCTATCGTTCATCTAATAACTAAATATGACATTGATCAAACATAAGAAAAATAATATAATGAACAAGGATATCAGGCAACTATATAGTCTTACTATTTTTTAAAAACTAAGTATATTTATTCAACTTGAGTAATAGTTAATTCATTATTTGGTTGATCGAACTATCTACACAATCCATATAGGATCGATATCGAAACTTATGTATACTTATTACTTATATGATCCATATAAGTATTGACCAACATTGGATGAGAGATTCTCGCCCAATAAGATTTTGAGATTATATCAATTAATGATAATTTAGTACCCTCACAAAGTCACAACATCATGCCATCTTTGTTTTATACCAAGCTAGTATGACACAGCCCATGCTAAAAGCCATGTCATGCTGGAAATGGCACTATTGTCCAATTGGACCTACATAATGAGTTGTATTGACTTGACATGACCCATTGCCACCTTTACCTTAGAAACAATATAGTAGTGGAGAATGTGTTTGACTATAACTTAGCTTTTTCCTTGGATAAAAAGTTGTAGTAATAGTTATATTAGATGTTACATCTTAGTAGAGATGCAACTTTAATTGATTGTTTGGATACATTCAATGACAAAAATATTGAAATCCATGGATAAATTAGTAACTTGATTTATAGATATATCTAGATAAATAAATATATTCATGAATATTTCAACATAAAATATCAATGGGTAATATTATAATAAAAATTAATTTAAAGTATAATAACTATTTTAAAGTTATAATTTAAAAATTAAAATACCTATTACATAATTTGTGATATAAAATTAAATTATATCATATTTGTCATTAATAAATATTAAATTTGTTATATTATTTACTTATTATAAATATAAAAAATTCTTTATTTAAATATATATTTTTATGCTATTTATATCTATTACATATAAAGCTAATATTATATTTATTAATATTTATATAATAATATTAAAAATTAGTATTGTTAAATTATCGTGCATATAGTAAAAAAATTATTTAAAAATATATATTTATACTATTCAAATTTACTAAAAATAATACTAATATTATATTTAATTATGTTTCATTATATGACATTAATTTGGGATAACAATATTTTAGTACATCAAATTTTTAAAAATTAGGAAAAATAAACAACTATTTACTTTTATTATTGCATTCAGGTCACTTGGAAGTATGTTAAGTAGCTTAAGGCATTGATTAGCTATTGCTATGTTATAGTTTTTGTCTATATTTTTCTCATTTTTTTCTATTTGTTTGCACTAAAATATAATTCTATATATTAATTTAATTTACATTCCAATATATGAGTAGTATAAAATTTAATTTCATTTATTTATTAGAGATATAATAAATTATTGATTCAAATCCATTAAAATATATATTATTTTAATTTAATCAAATTCATTAAATTAAAAAATAAAATTAAATTTAATTATATTATAATATAACTAATATTGAATTAATTTGATTAAAGAACAAATTATCATATGGTCAAAATATCCAAATATACCTATATATATTATAAATATATCTTGATATAATACAAATATATCTCGCTATATCCATATATATCATAAATGTATGTGGACATTACATTTCCTAAAACTATTTTTTTACTGATACATGAATATATTCATAATTATTAATATATTTATGATATATCATAGATTGTTGGCGATGATAATAGATTTATCGATCAATGCATATATATATACTCTATAGTAAATTAATAGCCATGGATATAAGATATATTTTGGATATATCAAGGATATATTTAAATATGTTCATGTTTATATACATTAATAATGTACATCTATAGAGTTGAGTTTAATAAGTAAAGTTTGGTGAAACTATGGTATACTTTGAATATGACTAGGAGCTTGAATGACTAATCCAAGAATCGACAGTTTGATAGCAAGAGCCTAACCATAGATATAAAGGCACACATTATTCACCATGACCCGCCCCTCATCATTTTCTTTTAATCTACCAATCATGTATGAGGAAGCATGCCAATCACACATTAAAGAGTTTATCATTTGAGCTTATTTTTTTCAACTTACCAAGGAAGGAAAGTGTTGTCAAAACAATAGGCTACACATAATAGTGTGGGGAATTACCCAAACACTCATGTTGGTCTATTCTTCAACATATTCAAGCTTGAGTAATATCGTAATAATGTGGTTTCTATTAATTTCACTAGCATTAATCTTCTAGTCATATTTTTATTATGATTGATAAATATTATTTCCTACTGATAGTCATATTTGTATTATGGTTTCTAATAATGTTAAGTTTCCACTAACTAAGATGAGGCTTCAAAGTTTTATTGGAAAATTATTTAGTTCATTATTATTAATATGTGAACTAAAGAAAAGTAATCACATTGACTTCAAGGATCCCACACAACTAGAAGTCCATAATGGTGTCTAAGTGAGAATGCCCAATGGTCGTGACACATATATCCCTACATATATTAATATCTCCTATTATGTTATTACTTGTATCACTAACTAACTAAAGGCTCTCACAACCATAGAAAAAATGTCTATTATTTAGTTCACTGCCTTTCAATGTTCCCTATAATGGTTAGATATAAAATGACTCACAACACTTACTACATATATTATGTTTGGTAAAGCATATTTCATTTCATACAATACTAGCATCATATCTTAAGAAACACTTTTCATTTTAACTTTCTCATCATCAGTCAAAGTACTTCTTTTTGAACTTAATTATAAATTGAGCAGTTAAAAGAATGCTAACTACTTTAGTTTGGTTCATGTTAATTTTTAAGCATCTTTCCATTGTACATTTTTTGGGATAGAAATGATTTCCTAACATGTCTATGTTGAGTGATTTTCACACTAGGAATCAAATTTGTTGATTGTAAGTTCTTTTTCATAGGAAAATACTTACTTGAAAGTTTCTCCCCCTTTTAAATTCTAGAACCATTCTTATTATTGATCAATATATCATCAATATAGAATAAAAAAAATTATAAAGTCATCTATAAAGGATCATTGTGCAAAAATAAAATGATCATTTCCTTATTGTATCTTTGTGTCTCTATAATAGATTTTAACTTTTTATATTTTTGCCAAGGGTTTTGTTTAAAAGCTACAATTGCATTTCTTAAATTCACTAGCATCAGCCTTTTGATTTATTTCCAAGAGTTATATGTATAGCTGCAAATACATTTCTTAAATTCACTAGCACCAGCCTTTTTATTTTTTGCCTTGAATCCCTTTTGTTGCACCATGTATATTTTTTTTCTAGGTCTTTATTGTGACTTTTATTAAATTGGCCATTTTTATTGGTTATACAGTGTCCCAAAGATCATTAGTAGAGATATCTCATCAATAAATATTCATACGTATATGTATCATATAATTAGTAAAGAGGACTTTCATCTTGATATCAATCTCATATAAATTATATCAATAATTCGATCAATCAACAACAAAATAATATTTTTCTAGTTTAAGATTTATATTGAGCACGTTCCAATGATTATTTTATTATTGTAGAATAACCTTTTGTTCTAATAGTATACAAAGTGCTTATTACCATAGAGCTCATCTTATAGCTATCTCCTTAGTATTTCATTACCAAGATAATAAATAATTTCTGCTTTAGGTTTATTTACAAGTCAATACATTTTAGGCAACTCATGAACTAATTTTTATGGTTACTTCGTATATATATTTTTATTCTCTGACCTCAAGTATCATTAAGATTAAGAACTAATAATTATTTATAATTATCATTTTTAATCTCCGAATTTGTATATACATATTTATAATTATTTATAATTTCGTAAGTGGCGTACTCACATAATTTATATATGTTTTCCTCAAATCTCATCAGTGGGAAACATATGAGAGAAAACAACTCAAAGGGTTGTCACCATCATGTGAATCACCACACACTTTTGCATGTCCTATAAATTACTTATCACCATCCTTTATAGTGATTATGTTACTCACATGCTAAAAGTGAAACCATTATGAGAATATTTTATATAATATTCATATCATTAAGTAGTTGTGACTTTTAGCAATAGTGTTGTACATCATTACTATGATGTAAAATTAATATCACAGTTATTTAATTATTATGAGATAAACTTGGTTGCGGCTTAATAACAACATAATAGCCAAAAAGAATATATTACACAATTAAAGAATTATACTAATGAGATAATCGAGTTATAGTATATAGGGATTGGCATTACTAAATTAGTATAGTTTTAGCTAAGAATGGATGTCAAAACTACTCAATGACCCATAAATAATCAAGTCACCAAATACTTCCAAAAATATAACAATTTCATGACTATTCATAAAAATCCACAAAAACATTAAATTAATAAACTCAGTATAATTATGGCTCATTTTCATGCTTGCACATCATCTAATAGTATCATAAATACATAAGAATATTTTGTAATTTATATACCAAATACATAAGAACATTAAATTAAAAAGATAAACTACTGGAATTAGCACTGCACAGATGGGTGGCATTTTGACAACATGAGAAAAATGTTTCTTAGAGCCTTTATTTCTTTTGGCTGCAAACTTTGACTACTATTCTAGCCTCACATCTTGGGAGAGAGGGATAGTTTTATTTTATCTTCTACATCCATTTATTCTTCAAAGCTTTTATTTAGAAAGCTTTGTTAACTCACAATTTTAATTATCATGTAACAACTTTGATTCAACTTATATAGTTTTGATTTACTCTCTCTCTCTCTCTCTCTCTCTCTTCTTCTTCACTCATTGTAGCTTCTTCATATCATTTAATTTCTTCAATCTATGATACAAGTCACCAATCAAAAGTAACTATAGAATAATGCAAGTTAACAATTTTCTTGTGCACTAAAAATCATTTTTTAAGATTATCCAAAGTTTGTCATAGTTTGATCTTCCAATAAAATTTGATATCATTGAATTTGAACCTATCTAATCTTGGAATCTTGTGTAGGATTTGAAAACATATGATTATATTTTATAAATAATAAAATTGGTGATATTATAATAACTTGAAAATGATTAGAAAATATATTTTTCAATATATATTTCTACATATTATATTTCACTTAGATATATTTTTTATATAAATGATGTATTTCAATAATATAAGGAACATCCACATTTTATTATAATACCTTTAGAAAAGGAAATATATATTTAGCATCTGGATAGCTATTCTACTACTATATTACTAAGCTACTTGTAGGGATCAAAGATTCAAGGTTCAAGGCATAGAAATATTTTAAAATCTTTTTCTACTTGTATGAAACTATCATATGAATTAGGAAAAAATATACAAACAATTTAATTACTTATATATGGTAGTATCTCTTTAAGTGCTATAACTTGCCTACATTTAGAAATAATTTATTCTTACAATAATTGGCTATGTATGAATTTTCAAGGTATACTACTATTAATTAGCACTCAAACTTATTCTCTAACGAATTAAAATATTTGGCAATATGAACAAATAAAAATCTCAAGAGTCCACATTGTTTATATTATCTAAAATAGTATATGATCTACTTTTATCATTGATATCTACTATACCATTGGATTCCTTTTTTTTATTAATGTGAATGTCATTATAAATATGAAAACAGTTCTTGCACTACATATACTACAAACATTGACATATTTGATTGATTAGGAACATGATATCATATGACTTCAAGCTTTAGATGAATTTTTCATAGACTTTAAGAAATAGAATTTCATACACATGATGATGTTCAAGATATTTATAACAAATAAAGATAAAAGATAGAAAATAATATTTCCATATATATATATATATATATATATATTATTGTTATTTGTTGAAATATTAAGTATAAATACATACACACACACACATATTGTTGAAGTTGCCTCATATCATTATATGATGTCAATAGTCAACTATTGATTTGGTCTAGTGATATTTGTCATTCATCTTGACTTTGTGTTGCACATTATGACTATAAATATAGACTCATCCTTGTATCTTTCTCACTTCCTTTTTGTTTTTCTTAGTTAAGCTTTTGTATCATCTAGTTTAATTTATGTTATGCTAAAAGATTAAATCCATTTTGGGTATTCTTTTGTTGTCTTTAATCACTCTTTCATGTGATTCCAAACAAACATTTTTGAAATTGTGGTCGCTCTCATCCTAACATATGGTATCGGAGGTTAGGTTTATTCTTTGAATCACATCATCATGTCCACCATCACCAAGTGCAACATAGACGAGTTTAATGACAATATTAGTTTCTTTATTTGGCGAGTCCTGATGCAAGCCATTTTGAATCAAAAAGGCTTGAATAAATCCTTGGATGTGAAGTCTAGAAAAAAATATGGCATGAAAGATGATCAGTGAGATGGGTTTGATGAGAAAGTACTATTAGCCATCCAACTATGCTTATCTTATGAAGTCTTATGTGAAGTGATTCATAAAACCACCATGGCTGAAATTTAGTTGAATCTCGAATCACTTTATATGATGAAGAGTCTTGCCAACAAATTACATCTAAAGGAGTGACTTTATACTTTTTGTATGGTTGAAGGTAATCCTATTCAAAATCAACTTAATGAGTTCTCTTCTATTATCATTGATCTTGAAAATTTGGATGTTAGTATTGATGAGGAAGATAAATTTATTTTGCTAATTGTTCCGTTACCTTCTTCATACAAGCATTTTAAAGAAATTATGTTATATAGAAATAATGCCAACACTTTTGATTTTAGAAGATGTAACGGAAAACCTTCTTGCTAAAAAAAAATATGATGTTGATAATCATTTTGAGAAAAATGTTGAAGGTTTATTCGTTAGGAATCATAACACTTTAAAGGTTAGTAGTATTAATTCATCTAAGATGAGATCTATGTTTAAAAACATAAAAATCTAAAATTACTACAAGAAACTAGGCCTTGTTATTTTTGAATGTTATAAATTGAAGAATAAAATGAAAAGGCTATAAAGAAACAAACTATTAATTTTAATAATCCTACCGAAGCTACTGTTATTGATGTTTGTTCTAGTAGTGATGTTTTCTTTACTTATAAGTCTTTTGATTATGGTTGTACCTATCATGTATCATCTTTGTCCACATAAAAATATGCTCTCTTCTTATAAGTCTTTTGATGGAGGATCTATTTTTCTTGAAAACTATACTCTATACACAATTATTGGGAAAGGTTTCATCTATATTAAAACTCATGATGGTAGTATTTGATCACTGACTGGTGTCAGACACATCCCAAGAATTAGATAAAACATTATTATGTTAGGCACCCTTAAATCTCTCACGTGCAAGTATTCAGGTGAAGGTGGAGTGTTGAAGGTTTCTCGTGGCTCTCTAGTTTTATTAAAAATTAACCATGTTGATTGTTTATGTATTGCAAAGATCTTTTATTTTAGTATCAGCTTCTATTACCTCATTTTTTGCTTCTCCTCATGATGATACTCAGTTGTGGCATATGCTACTAGGCCACTTGAGTGAAAAGGACATGAATTTGTTATCTAAGAGTGGATTGTTGGAAAGTCATACCAACTGCAAGATTGACTTTTGTAAGCACTATTCTTTAGAAAACTGAAGAGGGTCAGCTTCGCAAAAGGTACTCATACATCCAGTGGTATTTTGGATTATATTCATTCTGATTTATGGGATCATTCTACTGCTCTCTCTTTTGGGGGATGCTCTTATATATTAACCATTATTGATAACTTTTCAAAGAAACTTTAATAATTTTGTTATGCCATAAAAATAAAGTATTTATCATATTTGAACAATGGAAGATTTTGGTTGAAAATTAGACGGATAAGAAAGTAAAGAAGATTCATACTGATAATGGGTTTGAATTTTATTGTGATAAATTTAATTAGTTTTGTGCATAAGAAGGCATCGATAGGTATCATGCCATTGTTGGAACTCTTCAACAAAATAGAGTTGTTAAATTGATGAATAAAACTATTCTAGAGTAAGTACATTGTATGCTTTCTCATACTGGCTTGACCAAAAATTTATGGGTAGAAGCAACTAACATAGCCTACTATCTTGTCAACCGCTCTTCACATGCTTCTCTTGAGGGTAAGGTTCCAGAAGAATTTTGGATAGGTAAACAACTTGACTATTTAAATTTAAGAGTTTTTGATTGTCCTACTTATGCTTATGTAAATAATAGGAAGTTAAACCCTAAAGAATGAGATGCTTTTTTCTTGGCAATCCTGATGGAGTTTTAGGATATCAACTATTTTGTCCAGAAACCAAGAAGATTATCAATAGTTGAGAAGTCACTTTTAATGAAAAATGCATTATTATCTTCAAGTAATAGAGAAATGAGTCTGTTAGTGCTTCTTCCAATATAGTTAGTGAAAATGTTGAATTGAAACTTTCGGTCTCAAGTCAGAAGATATTTATTCCTCCAACACACAATCTGGTGATGTCCCAATTGCCATTGTTAAGGCCACTAGTCCACATCTCCAAGATCATTCCATTGCTCAAGATCATCTCAAGCTAGAAAATATTCTAAAGCTTGTTCTATATTATGATGAAAGTCATTTTATCGGCTATACTTTTATTGTTGCAAAAGAGATTGTAGTAAGCACTAAACCTAGGAGTTATGCAGAAGCTATTTCTTGTTCTGATTCCTCCTAATGGCTAGATGTGATGTAGGAAGAAGTTGAAAGTATCTACAAGAATGATACTTTGGATTTGGTGAAACAATCAACTAGTAAGCGAGTTATTACTTGTTAGTGAATTTACAATAAGAAAGATGATATTTTAGATGTTGACGCTACTAGACAAAAGGCATGGTATGTTATCAGAGGTTTTGATCAATGAGAAGATATTGACTTTAGTGAAATCTTCTCTTCTACCCTTCATCACACCTCAATTCATATATTACTTGCCTTTGTTGTTGTTTATGATTTGGAGCTTGAGCAACTTGATATAAAAACTACTCTTCTTAATGGTGATTTGGAAGAAGATATTTATATTCAACAGCCTGAAGGTTTTATGGATCCTGGAAAGGTGAACCATGTTTGTCATCTTAATTTCTTTATGGCCTCAAACAAGCTCCCATATAGTGGTATATAAAATTTAACTCGTTCATGTTGAGTCATGCTTATTCCGGGAGCCTATATAACAACGATGTCTATTAAAAAGAAGTTTCTGATGGGTCCTTTATATATTTACTACTTTATGCTGATGACATGTTGATTGCAGCTCATGATATTACTATAATCAATGAATTAAAGGCCTAGTTAAGAAATAAGTTCAAAATAAAAAACTTAGGAGCTACTAAGAAGAATTAAATTCAGAAGGTGCTTGATAAATTCAATTTTAAAGATGTTAAGCCCGTGAGTACTCCTATTGCTATGCATTTTAAATTGTCATCTAATCAATACCCAAAATCCAAGGAGGACAAGGAACGAATGAAAAATGTTTTTTTATGCATGTGTAGTTGAAAGTCTTATGTATGATATGGTTTACACCAGTCTTGATTTTTCATATATCATAAGCTTAGTTATCAGGTACATGGACAATCCTAGAAAAGAGCATTGAAAATAGTAAAATAGATACTTTACTATTTGAAAGGTGCTGTTGATATTGACTCGATCTTTGATAGGAAAATGTATAATGCAACTTATATTGCTGGTTATGTTGAGGCCGATTATGATGCCGATTTAGTCTAGAAAAAAACTATCATTGGTCATATTTTCTCTTTTTGTGGGTCTTCAATTAGTTGGTGTGCTTCTCTTCAGCTAGTTATAGCCTTATCAACCATTGCAGTTGATTACATTGCAGCCAAGGAAGGAGTTATAGAGACCATATGACTTTATGGGTCATTAAATGAGTTAGGTTTGTCTCAAGACATTCTTATTGTGTTCTATGACAATGAGAGTGTAATTCATCTTACCATGAACTGTGGTTACCATAGCAAGACCAAACATATTGATGTTAAACACCATTTTGTTCGGGATATTGTATCTATTGGAAACATTATTGTGAAGAAGATTTATACAAATGATAATCTTGTAGATATATTAACAAAATCAATTTATATTATCAATTTTGACCTTTTTTTGGACTTGGTTGGGGTTCTTCATTACCAATTACTCTTCAATGCTTATATGCGGTGAATGCTCCTTATTCGGATATTGATGCAAGACATAGTTTATTGAAGTTACCTCATATCCTTATTTGATTTCAATAGTCAACTATTGATTTGTCAATGGTCTAGTGATATTTTTGTCAATCATTTTGACTTTTTAATGCACACAATGACTATAAATATAGATTCATCCTTATATCTTCCTCACTTCCTTTTTTTTGTTTTTCATATTTAAGCTTTTATATCTTCTAGTTCTATTTATTTTATGCTACGGGATTAAAGCCATTTTTGTGTATTCTTTTGTTGCCTTTTAATCATTATCTCTTTCAATTCCAAACTAATACATTTCTGCAATCATGCTCACTCCCATCCTTATATATATATATATATGTGTGTGTGTGTGTGTGTGTGTGTGTGTGCATGTGCGTGTGTGCGTGCGTGCATGTGTGTGTGTCCTTTTCTTTAATCATTTATCCATATTGTATTTGTTTAAAATAATAAAAAGAATTTCCTTGATAATTTTAAAAACATAGGACAAAATTAATTAAAAAGTGAAAAAATCATTATAATATTATACAAAGTGAATTGTTTGTGGTAAGTGACCTGTGAGTCATAAGCAATGGCCACGAGCTTAGCTACAATGTTAAAATCTATCAATCTCAAACTAATATCAGGTATCAAATGTTATATCCCAAGAAACAGAAGTTCTCTGGATTTGAAACCAAATATTAGGATTTTTAGTACTTCTTCAATATGATATGTTGCCTTATTGATGTGGAATGAGGTAGAATTGTACTATTGCACAACATCCTCCTATACACAAGGAGATCCTGGAATTTTCTATAATAGCATCATATGATACAAATTATTCCACATCCTTTCTTGTGGTATTTAGTTACTTTTCTATATGTTTTTGTAGATTTACAATTTGCTTCACTTTATCGGATTTAGAGTGACCAACTCACCAAACAAAAATAATAGAACCCTAATTAGTTTTTTGAGAATAAATAAATTTCTTAAGTATATTTTTGAAATTACTTAAAATTAGATTAGTCTATTATGACTTTACTTGGCATCTCACTCAAAGTTTTTGAGCATTTATGTTTACACATCTCCTTTAGCAATCCCTCAATCTTTCCTCTGGTGATTGGCATCTTTCTATAATGAAGATAAGTTTTCAACGTGTGATTAATCTTCATTGAATTTTTTCAAATTTGCTTCAAAAATAATTTCTCATTTTATTTTATTTTTTTGTTCTAGTATTTGTATTTTCCCTCTCCAACTTTGAAGTTAATGAAAATCATTTTCTATTGTAATAAAAAGTATGGTGTTGCCTATGTTATTCATTATTCCTATCAACCAAAGCATACCACAAAACAAAAATGGCTCATGCACATGAAATATAAAGAACACATGTTTATTTATTTATTTTTTTGGTAAATTATAAATAAGGGCAAACATGTATTTTCAATTGTATTGACACTTAAAAGTAATTATTTTTTATTCCAAATCATCTTCATTTGTTTTTTATGTAAATTATAAATAAGGGTAAATATGTATTTTCTATTATGAATAATATTATGGATGTCCATAAACTCTCCATTAATCTTTTGACTATTGATATTTTTGTGACTCTTATTAATTCATAGATTAATGTGTATTAATTGGCATGGATTAATATGTATTCATTGGTAAATTTTATTTGTATATTGATGTATATATTCATTGACGTAATTATATACACATGAATGTATTCATGTATTAAACCATATAAATAGGGAGCCTTTGCATGAGTCAGCATATACTCAAAGGAATAAGAAATCTCTCCCCTATTTCTCCTATATCTCTCACTCTCTTGCCCTTCTATTTTATAATACGTTATCAATTAAAGCTCTGTTAGATTTAAAAGATATATTGAAAAATATGAAAACTCATCTGGTGGGATACTCAATCGGTGACAATGATATGTATCTCACAAATAGTGCATCAACGCATACTATACTTAAGGATAAAAAAATTATTTTTCTTTTTAATAATGCAAGGATCAAATGTGAATACAATATCGGGTAGTGCAAAATTGATTGAGGGCTCTGAAAGAGCTAATATATTATTATCTGGAGAAATAAAAATTCATATTGATGATGTATCATATTCTACAAAGTCTCAAAGAAATTTATTGAGTTTTAAAGATGTTCAACGAAATGGATATCATATTGAGACTACAAATGAAGACAACACTAAGTATTTATATATTAGAAACGTTGTCTCGGGTAAAAAAAATATATTGAAAAAATTACCCACTTTTTTCTCTAGTTTATACTATACAAACATAAGCACAATTGAGGCACATATCATAGTAAACCAAAAGTTTATTGATGAAAATAAGTTTATTATTTATCATGACCAATTGAGACATTCTGAGTCTATAATGATGTGGAGAATCATTAAAAATTCAAGTGGGCATTCACTAAAAAATCAAAAGATTTTTGTGTCCAATGAATTTTCATTTGCTGCTTGTTCTCAATAAAAGTTAATTATAAGACCATCACCAACAAAAATAAAATTAAGATCCCTTGCATTTTTGCAACGTATACAAGGTGATATATGTGAGCCTATTCATCCACAATATTGACCATTTCGATAATTTATGATTTTGATTGATGCATCAATGAGATGGTCACATGTCTGTTTGTTATTAATGTGTAACCAAGCAATTACAAGATTACTTGCTCAAATAATTTTGGTTACTTGCTCAAATAATCAATCAAAACTGTTGAACATCCTGTAGCATATGTTAATACACAAATTGGTCATGTAGAATCATTTATTTAACACCTTCAATTGATTGCAAAGCCATTACTAATGAGGACGAAGCTCCCAACTACTGCTTTGGGCCATGCTATTTTGCATGCAGTAGCACTGATTCATATTAGACCAACAAATTATCAAGAGTTCTCTCCTTTACAATTGGTTTTTGGTTGAGAACCAAAAATTTCCCATCTAAGGATTTTTGGGTGTGCGGTATATGTTTCGATTACTCCACCACAATGCACTAAGATGGGTCCCAAAAGAAGATTGGGAATACATGTTGAATATGAATTTATGTTGTCTTATCTTGAGAATCAAATATTTAGAGCCATCAATTGGAAATTTATTTACGGCTCATTTTTTAACATTTTGATGAATCAAATTTCTAACTTTAAAGAAAGAAAATAAACAGTTGAAAAAAGCTATTAGTTGGAATCAATTATCATTGTCTCATCTTGACCCTCGCACAAAGGAATGTGAAATAAAAGTTCAAAATATTATTCTTTTACAAAATTTAGCAAATCAATTACCAGATGTATTTACTAATCTGAAGAGAGTAACTACATCTTACATAGAAGCTATTAATGCTCCAGTTAGAATTGATGTCCCTATAGAACAATCTATTGCTAATGAACATAAAGTATTAGTGAAACATGATCAACCAGTTGGTTCCAAAGATAAAAATCATCGGAAAAGAAAAGGATCAAATGATCAAGTTAAAAAATTGTTAGCTCTAGATGAGTCACCAGTATAATTCCAGAAGAAATTTAGGTACCTGAAACTTGGGACAATCAGAAGATCTTGATAAACTATGTCACAACTAGCCAAAGGTAGAATCGGAATAAAATCATTGTCGATGAAATATTTGGCTATAATGTGGCACTCAACATTGTTAATGATAATAAGGACCTTGAGCCAAAGTCTGTCGAGGAATGTTGACCGAGAGGAATGTTGACAGAATTGAATTCTTTTTCAAATCATGAAGATTTTTATCCTATTGTATGTACCTCTGATGGTGTCAAACCAGTAGGATACAAATAGATATTTGTGCAAAAACAAGACGTAACAAATAAAGTTGTCAAATATAAGGCATGATTAGTTGCACAAGGATTCTCTCAAAGATCTATCATTGATTTTGAAGAGACATATTCCCCTATAATGGATGTAACTACTTTTTGATATTTAATTAGTCTAATAATACATGAAAAACTTGGTATGTGTTTAATGGATGTAGTTACGACTTATTTATATGGACCACTTACAGTGACATTTACATGAAAATCCCAAAGGATTAAAATTACCTGCAACACATAATTCAAGTCCTCGAGAACTTTACTCGATAAAATTACGCAGATCTCTATATGGGTTGAAATAATTTGGATGCATGTGGTATAATCGTCTTAGTGAATATTTATTATGAAAAGAGTATAAGAATGATCCCCTTTGCCCATGTTTATTTATTAAGAGATCTGGATCTGAGTTTGTTATAATTATAGTTTATATTGATGACATGAATATTATTAAAACTACGAATTAGCTTTTCAGAAGTTGTAGGCAACTTAAAGAAAGAAGTTGAGATGAATAATATCAGAAAAACAAAACTTTGCCTTGATTTGTAGATTGAATACTTAAAGAATACAATTTTTGTTCATCAATCAGCGTATTTATCAAAGGTGTTGAAATGATTCTATACGGATAATGCCCATTCATTAAGCACTTCAATGGTTGTAAGGTCATTAGATGTGAATAAAGATCCTTTCTGACCTCGGATGGATGATGAAGAGATTCTTGTCCTGAAGTACCATATCTTAGTGCTATTGGAGAACTAATTTATCTTGTACGGCATACACAACCTGATATATCATTTTCTATAAATTTGTTAGTAAGATATAGTTCTTGTCTAACAAGAAGACATTGGAATGGAGTTAAACATATAGTGGGATATCTTCGAGGTAAGATGAATATGAGCCTATATTATCCCAATGTACCCAAATCAAAAATAATTGGTGATGCATATGTGGGATATATGTCTGACCCTCATAATGCTCGATCACAAATAGGGTATTTGTTCACATGTGGTGATACAACCATTTCGTGGCATTCTATAAAATAATCAATTACCACCATATCTTTTAATAATGCAAATATCTTAGCTATTCATGAACCAAGTCGGGAATGTTTTTTGTTAAGATCTGCCATACATCATATTCGAGGATCATGTAGTTTGTCTTTTAGCAAGGAAGTCTTGAGAACCTTGTATAAAGATAATATTGCATGCATTGTTCAATTAAAAAATGGATATATTAAAGGAGATTGAATAAAACATATATCACCAAAATTCTTTTTCACTCATGATCTACAAAAGAAGTGTGATATTGATGTCCAATCAATTCGTTCAACTAATTGTCTAGCAGATTTATTCACCAATACTCTACCTACTGCTACATTTGAAAGGCTAGTTCATAGCATTGGAATGCACAGGCTCAAAGATTTAAAGTGATATTTTATATTGTACTCTTTTTGTTTCGCCATGGTTTTGTCCCACTGGATTTTCCTGGTAAAGTTTTTAATGAGGCAGTATTATGGACATAAAATGAGGAGTATTATGAACAATATTATGGATGTCCATAAACTCTCTATTAATCTCTTGCCTATTTATATTCTTATGACTCTTATTATTCATAGATTAATATGTATTAATTGGCATGGATTAATATATATTCATTGGTACATTTATTTGTGTATTGATATATATATATATATATTCATTGACGTATATATATACACATTAATATATTCATGTATTAAACCATATAAATAGGGAACCTTTGTATGAGTTGGCATATACTTGAAGGAATAAGAAATTTCTCTCTTGTTTCTCCTATATATATTCATTGACATATTTATTTGTGTTGCGTTCGTTATTCATCGTTCCTATCAACCAAAGCATACCACAAAACAAAAATGGCTCATGCACATTAAATCTAAAGAACACATGTTTATTTATTTATTTTTTCGGTAAATTATAAATAAGGGTAAACATGTCTTTTCAATTGTATCGACACTTAAAAGTAATTATTTTTTAGTCCAACTCACCTTTATTTGTTTTTTAGGTAAATTATATATAAGGGTAAATATGTATTTTCAACTATGTCCATCCTTTATAGTAAATTATTTTTTATCTCAACTTATCGTTATTAATAATTTTATATTATTTTTTTTTCTATTTCTTTTCTAGGTGATACTATTTTATAATTATTTATATTTCATTTTCATTTCAGTTTTATATAAACTGTTAACTCCCCACTGAACTACTTTAAATGATTGGTTTATATATGTAGTGCATAAATGAATCCCAAATTTCCAACCCACCTCGCCCCCGCTCCCGCCGACGCCCCCGCCCCCGCCCCCGCCCCCGCCCTCACCCCCGCCCACGCCCCCGCCCACGCCCCCGCCCCCTCGCCCCCGCCCCCTCGCCCCCGCCCACGCCCCCGCCCACGCCCCCGCCCCCTCGCCCCCGCCCCCTCGCCCCTGCCCCCGCCCACGCCCCCGCCCACGCCCCCGCCCACGCCCCCGCCCACGCCCTAGCCCCATCGCCCCAGCCCACGCCCTAGCCCCATCGCCCCAGCCCTCACCCCTCCCTCGCCCCTCCTAGCCCCTCGCCCTCGCCCCTCCTAGCCCCTCGCCCTCGCCCTCGCCCCTCCTAGCCCCTCGCCCTCGCCCTCGCCCTCGCCCTTATTTCAGATTCATGGTCTTTTTTCTCTCAGCTAATCTCATTTCGTTTGACACTTAGTGTTGTCGGATATCGTTCCTCAAATCCAAACAGATAATTTGATACGCATGGTGATCCATGATGCTTCAAATTTGCAATTTATAAATTCTCTCTCTATCTACCATAACTCCCTCACCTCCCTCTCTCTCCAAATCCCTACTTGGGATCCATTTACTCTTCCTCTACCTGTTGTTATCCCTCTAGCCAATCTCATTCCCAACACCCGCTTCCTTGTGGATGCGTTCCGCTCCCCAACCCCATCTTCTATCACATACTTTCTTTCTCACTTCCACGCAGACCACTACAAAGGGCTTTCGCAGCAATGGTCCCAAGGTCTTGTTTTTTGTTCCCCTATCACAGCTAATCTTCTCACTGACATCCTCAAAGTTTCTCCCCAGTTTGTTTTTCAGTTACCTCTGCGCAAACCTGTTGTTATTGATGGGTCAGAAGTTACGCTAGTAGATGCTAATCACTGCCCTGGAGCGGTGCAGATCTTGTTCAAAACAGCCGGTAAGGGATCACCAACCTGTGAATTGTTCGTCCATACAGGGGATTTTAGATTTCGCAGTTCCATGAAGGAGGATGAGATCTTGTCTCAGTTTATTGGGTGTGACATGGTTTTCTTGGATACCACTTATTGTAATCCAAAATTTTTGTTCCCGCTGCAAGAGGAATCAATTGCTTACATTGTTGATGTTATTCATAAGGTTGACGGGGAATTTGTAGGAGTGGAAAAGAACACGTTGTTTCTTATTCCAACGCATGTTATTGGGAAGGAGAGAATTTTGATTGAGATTGCTAAAAAATGTAAAAGGAAGGTATTTGTGGATGGGAGGAAGATGCGGGTTCTACAAGTTCTTGGGTATGGTGACAGTGGCGTGTTTACAGATGACTTGAATCAGAGTAATGTTCATGTGGTAGGATGGAATGTTTTAGGTGAAACACGACCATATTTTCGACCAAATTTTTCCAAAATGGAAGAGATTATGGTGGAGAGAGGGTACTCCAGGGTGGTCAGTTTTGTGGCAACTGGTTGGACTTACGAAACTAAACACAATAAATTGGAAGCCAAAAGTAAGAACTCATTGGAGATTCATCTTGTTCCATACAGCGAGCATTCTAATTACGCAGAGCTTCGAGAATTTGTTAAATTTTTGAGACCCAAGCTAGTCATTCCCACAGTCGGGGTAGATAATGAAAAACGAGACTATAAACTTGCTGATAAAATGCAGAAGCTTTTTTCAGGGCTGCTTGATGAAATGGAAAACAAGACAGCTTTTTCGATGTCCCTCTGTCATAACGCTAATAATCATGAGATGGTTCAGGTTAGTCATGTTCCTGACATGGGTGAGGAACTTGCTTCTTCTAGTTCATCTGTTCTTGATATTGATGGATCAGCTCCACGTGATTTAACCATGACAAACTCAGAAGAAACAGGGAAACTCATGAATGAACTAAATATTTGTTTACCCAAATGGGTTAACAAAGATCAATTATTAGATCTGATTAAAAACTCACGATCAAATCTTGTGGAAGCAGTTTCAAATTTTTATGAACGCGAAACAGAGTTTCACAAACAAGTGTTTGGCGATGCACCATCTTTCGCTTCTTCACAGACTGGTTTTTCTGATGAGTCCTTTTATTTTATGCAAACAGCTTCTCTCATGAATGTTCATGACGGGAGCAACAGCATTCCTCTGACTCAAAACTCCAAGTCTTCTTTCACAAAACATTCAGCTAATAGTGGAAAATCTGTTGGAAAAAGGAAAGTAAGCATTGACAATAAACTAATCAAGAGGGTAAATTCTAAATCAAAACCAGAACCTTCTGGGTCAAAGCAATCAGCCATCACAAGCTTCTTCAATAAATGCTTTCCTGTTGATTCACGTAATTCCTCCATTGTTTCCACACATAAGCAATTGGAAAAAAATAAAAATATGCAATCTAATGATGGTGAGTTATGCTGGGCGGATATAATAAAGTTCATTCAAATTATTGACGGGGATGAATCTTCAAAAAGCTATGCTGTGGCCATTCTGCAGAAGACAAAGGGAAATATTAATGAGGCACTTGATGTGCATTATCGTAATTTTGGTGAGGAAGCAGACACCCTCATATTCACTGACATTTTACTTCACCCCCAGTACCTCACTCCTAATGAATGCTTTTATGATCAGGAAAGAAATGTATCTGAGGAAGCAGAAGGTTTAATTCATCACTCTGTGCAGGAGACCTGGAAAGAAAATCCAACATCTGTCTCCCTCTCACAGAAGACAAGAATCCAATAGAGAACGGTTACCTTCCATTTTCTTGTTTGATGAAATTTATACCCAAACCTGTCTTGCACCATATACTCACAATCTTTGTTAATATACAGCTCGATTGAGCTTTTGTGCTGAAAAGGGAAAGATCAAGGCTACAACTTTTCTGTGCAATATGTTTAGTAGGTTCTTTATTAGTTCTTATGCACACCCCCTCTATTGAAATGAATGTTTTGATTATATAATCATTGCAATTTGCTGGCTTTGTCTCCTGATGGTGTGCTGCGTGCCATCTATTTATGCATAAATTAGATTTCTTCCAGCCTTGAAAATCTGGTTTGCTTCCTTTGTAATGTTTCTTTTATGCTTCATTCAATCATTGTGATCAAAGAATGATATTAATAACTGATTCTAATTATTTGGCTTGGACATAAAATAAAGATTATATACAATTTAGTTTGTATAAGAATTATATTATTTAGAGAATTAAAATTTATATGACTGATTCTAGTTATATCAAACATGTTTTATTAATTCTTTGGTTGTAATATAATGTTGATTATTATTTCAAAACTTTTGATGTTTATCATTTTTGTAATTAGATGAAATTTCTATTTTATTTTATTTTTGTTCTATCTTGCAATGATATTTTAGAGATGATATGTGAGGTATGTTCATCCAACATGAGGCACTACGTGATCAAAAATAAAAGAGATGTAAACTAGTTTGGGCGAACTGGATAGGCCATGTTGCAATTTTTTTTGTGTTTATATATATGCTTGTCATCTCCTCCAGTTCTTATCAAAGATGTGTATTTAATGCTATGTAAAATAAGATTTGATTAGTAAACTTCTTATGCTATTCTTGTAATATTATAACTAATAGCTTGATCTTTTAAATAAATATGTCTGCATAATTATTTATTTATTTATTTATTTTTTGTGATCCATCTTGGTTTAAGTTATTCTCTATTTGGGTTATTTTATATGTTTTTGATCTCGATAAGTAATTTGATATTATTATTATTTTTGTTGAATATCAAAATAAACTACAAAATAAAATATTTGATCAATATTATATTACATTATGCTTGATTTGGCTTAGGATTTTTTATATTTTTTAATGGTAGCTTATTTCAAGCTAGTTATGATTGATTATTTATTTTTTCATTAGTTCTTTGAGTTTTTTTAATTAATGAATATGAATTCATTCTAAGAGCAACTCCAATGGAAGATGCCAAAAAAGGGGTACCAAATATTATTTTGCAAACTTGAACAGTATTTTTGGCATCCCTAAATAAAATTTTGCTTCATTGGTAGATGCCAAAATATGGTGTTATTTTAATAATTAAATAGTTTTGTAATTAAAGTTTTTTTTCAACCTATGAGAAAGATCCTTTGAGATGCACAACAGTCATAACTGTTATTTTGCATCCTTTTTATTCTCTCTCTAAGGTTGTCAAATATGACACCCCAAAATCTTTGATGACATTTTGCTACCTCTTATACCAACTTTATTGGAGTAAAATTTTTTTATTGTTTGGGTATCATTTTAGTAGTTATTGGAGATGACACCCCTTATGGCAACTCTCATTGGAGTTGATCCAACAATCTTAATTAAATTTGTTTTGCCATTTCATTAAAAAAATCTTAAATTTTTTTTTTTTAAAATTAATGAATATGAATTCATTCTAACAATCCTAATTAAATTTGTTTTGCCTTTTCATTAAAAAAGTCTTTTAAATTTTTTTTAAATTAATGAATATTAATTCATTTCAACCATCCCAATTTTATTTTCATTTTTGTTATTTGAGATTAGGGTTTTTGGAAAAAAAAATAGTTAGAGAGGGAGGGAGTAGGGATGTGCATGAAAAATCAAATGTGAATAACAAAAATAATATTTATCAAAAAAGAGTAGTACTTAACCAAAACATGGCTATATATATATATATATATATGGTTAATGGCATCTCACATATTGGGTGATGCCAAAAAAAAAACAAGAACAAAATAAAAATTCATTAGTTTTCTTCAAATTAATATGTATATGTCACAAGTTCCTAATTTAGAAGAGAGAAAACCAGTATGTGGTCATATGAGAGCCTTCATAGATATATTTACATTCTAATTGATGGTGGATACATTGGTTGCATCAATCAAATTATCTTAATTTTTTTTCTCAAAAGAAATAATAATTAGTCTATATGTTTTCTCTGCTCGTGGAGCATCGAGTTGGCTGCAATGCATTGAGCAACTTAGTTGTCATAATAAAATATCATTGATCTTTGAACTAGTTAGTAAAATTCTTTCAAGAAATAATTGGTCCATTAAAGTTTGCAAATAATTTATGCCATAACTTTCTATTCTTCCTCTATACTAGATTTTGACATAATTAATGTTTGTTTCTTGTTCTTTTCAGAAGACAATGTTACTTTCAAAATAAATATTAAAACACCAGATGGATCCTTCTTTGTAATTGAGGGAGTCCACCTAAAATCTGAATAAGCCTCAACCTCATGCATTTTGATAAAGTCGAATCAATTCACCATTCTATATTATATTACTTAGTATCCTATATATAATCTCACCCTGAAGATTTTTTCATATTATTGAGTATCCTAAATATTATATCCATATGAATATATCTAAAAGAATATAGAAAATAACTAATTATATTAATAATATTGATAAATATCTGGCCTAATTACTATTAGATAGTTCTTTGATCATTTTTCATATTAACATTTTATATCTGGTAGAATCAATTAATAAACTAATATTTATAGAAAAGTCTACACTTGGATTAAGTAGTAAATCAATAAGCATACAGTTAGATATATCAAAGTCAAATATAATATTCAAATCGTATCTTCTTTGAGAAAGAAAAATTATGTTTTTTGAGTATTCGACATTTATTCCCAAAAAATACCACATTCATCTCAAATTTTTTGTCCATAATTTAGACTGTAAAAATAATTTCAATTGAGTTATATTCAATTGATCAACAAATATAATTAAAATATTATCAACATATATAACTAACATCACATATTTACCTCCTGATTTATGTCAGAAATATAAATAATCTGACATATATTTTATAAAACTAATTATAGTAATTATCAAAGAAAATCTATAAAATTATGTTCTAAGAGACTACTTTAAGCTATAAATTGCCTTTTGCAATATATGCACCACACTTATACTCTCATGAATAATAAAACAGTGGCTATTGCATGGATATTTTTTATTTTGTATCATCATGAAGGAATATATTCATTACAATTACCTAATATACAATCTATTTGTGTGATGTTGCAATAGAAAATAATAACTTAATAGTAATTATTTTGGCTATGAGACTACAAGTATTCGGTAATCAATGTCATAAGTCTGCTTAAAATCTTTCACTACCAACCTAGCCTTAAATCGATTGATCTTTTTCTTGAGCCCTATTTTTGTTATATACACTCATTTACAACTTACTACAGACTTATCTATTGGTTTTGGGGTGAGATCTTATGTATGATTAGATAAGATCATATTCAATTCTTATAATATAGCATGTCATTGTCTAGTGGTACCCAAAGTATATAGTGCAAAGTATTCCTCTCAAAAAACCATTACATCTCTTGTGAGTGTGGTTGTAAGTATTTAAATTTAGTAGGTCTGGTAGACAATACTTCTCTCAAACATGTCCTGACTTTTCACAAAAAAAAAAAACAAGTCAATATTGTCATCTTGCTTCCTGGTGCACCTTTGCATGGCATCCCAACTTTCTTCTTATTACTACGTGATGAAGATGCTATAATATTGTGATTAATCATACAAAGTTCACTCAATTTAGGTATAGTTTTAACCACCTTAGTTACTATTTGATAAATTTCTAGAAGCAATGGAATTATTTTCTTCCCAAGAATTTATGACCACAAACTATTATATCGCTCTCCTAATAAATATATATAAAGAATACTATACTACATACATGCTTACCAAGTCACGTAATGAGTTGTCTCGTTATAATTTGTCAATCTACATATCTATAATTGAGTAATAATATCATATAAATAAAATATTCTTAAAAGATACATCCAAACAGGCATAGTTTATCTAACATGAGTATATCTAGTTGTGTACCTATTAATTCACCACTTGATTCAAGTGTAGATGTATCTACAAATATTGGTTTGTCAGTTGATTATATCAAATAAATTATGATTATTTGGGATGCCTACACAAAGGGTGCCACATGGGATGCATAAACAAAATGTATGTTGATTTTTGACAAGGTTGTCCTTCGACAAGGCTACCCTACTCATAGGGTACATTTTTTTCTTTTTTTTTATATGTATATAAAATTGATGTCGGTAATGATTTTGTATTGTACTGCGCTTAGCTAGTCCTCAGACAAGGTTGTCCATAGACAAGGCCATCCTTTGGAAAATGCCTCAATGTGCCTAGCTAGTCCACAAGGCCTAGGCCATAGACTTGCAGTTGTATTTGCACTATAGTGTCTAGTGGTAGAGTGTTAATGCATTCCTGTCTTCATATTATATATATACACATATGCATATCAGTGTTTTAAAATTCATTTTTTAACGCCTTGATTCACGCTTCAAGGCGAGACATTCGTAAAACACCTTAAGGCTTTAAAAAAAATGTCGAGTTCGACGGAGCTCCACATGAGCTTCATTGAGCTCAACGAAGCTCCTGGAGCTTCATTGAGCTCCACGATGGAGCTCACTGGAGCTCCACGCTAGCTCCATCAAGATCCACAATGGAGCTCTATGGAGGTCCATTGTGCTTTCCCTGAAGCAGAGGAGAGGGCTAGGGCGATGGGAGAGGGCGAGGGCGATGGGAGAGGGCGAGGGCGATGGGAGAGGGGTGAGGGGAGAGGGGAGAGGGGCGAGGGGCGAGGGGCGAGGGAGAGCAGCATGGGTGAGGGTGAGGGGCATGGGCAAGGGCAAATTAATAAATTTATTTATTAAATTATCAAATTTATTAAAATTTGATAATAGTATTAATAAATAAATAGTATTTAAATAATAAATAATATTAAATTAAAAATAAATTAAAAGGAGAGAATTAAATAAATTTTAATTTTAAATAATATTTTAATTTGATAATTTGATAAAATTATCAAATTAATAAATAAGATTAATTATAAAATATTTTATATTATTTATTAATGAAAAAATAGTATTACATATTATTTATTAATGAAAAAATAAATTTAAAATTTTAATTTTATAATGATACAATTATTTTAAATTTAATATTTGATAAAATATTTATTAAAGTATTTCATACTATTGTATTTTATTTTTAATATATTATAAAATATAAAATATTTATTAATTATATTTATAATCAATGGACATCTTTAAAATGCTTTTTAAAATTTTGATTTTTTATTTTTTTATTTATGTTATTTTATTTATATATTTTAAAATATTAATTAATTATATATGAGATACTCAAAAAACTTATGCCTTGATGTCTCAAGGCTTATGCCTCATTTCACAAACATAAAAATATTTCGCCTTATGCTTTTATCTTTTAAAACTTTGATACATATAATTATAAAATATGAAATTAAATTGTTTAAAAATATTAAGAAAATGACATTAATACATTTTTTTACTTTAAAATTAGAAATTAAATTAAAATAAATAAGTAAAATATTTTATAATAATATAGATGATGATTATACATACTTTGATTGTCATAAAATAAAATTTTATAATATAATTTTTCAATATATAAATTGGTAAAACCTAAAAGATCTTCATCTATAACTTTGATTGGTTTTGATCTTCATAACTTGAAGATTAGTTTGTGTTTTTGTCTAATTGTTTAATTATGATAAAGTATATATAATATTTGAATATAATCTAGTCCTCCTATTTGATATAATGTTCACATCAATATAAAAAGTAGATTTTGATGCTACTATATTTATATAAAAGGGATAGTAGACCATGTGTCATTTTAAATAATATAAGTAAAGTGGATTCACATCATCATTTTTACCAACTCAATGGCTAAGTTATTTATATCGCTCTATGATATGATAGAGTAATAATTGGTGTCTATTTATGTTAATAGCTTATACCTATTTGATGAATTATCTCATTATATAATCCTAGTCAATTGAATAAAAAAGTAGTCTTTGAATACGATATCAATCTTCGTACTCAAAGGATTGTTGTATTGTAATACTTAATTTCATAATATTTAAATAAGTTTTTTCATTACATATAAATTTTTTATATATTTATTGTGGTTTGTTATTATAACTACATATGTATTTTATTGTATTTTTTACTTATTTATTTTTGATTCTAAGATTTATATAGTCACCTAAGCAATAAAGAGTTGAAATAGTATTCATTATTTTAAATATTTTTTTCTATCTCAATAGTTATGTGATTAAAATATTAGTTTTCTATATATTGATTAAATATATTATTCTTGTTATATATATATCTAAATACACTGCAAGATATAAGAGTGTATACAAATTAATGTAAGTTTGTAGTACAGTAAAAATTTTTTTGAATGTATAAAAAAATTTAAGTCACAATTTGATTCATTAATTATTTTTTTACTAGTTTTCTTAGTAATGAAGGTAGATATAATATTCTGGTAATAACATAGTTATTATAAGAGTGCTTGGGGCATGCCTAAAGCTCATGTGTCATGAATTATTGACAAAAGTGCCTTGTATTTAGAAAAATGTGAGCCTTGCTCAGGCTTGGCTTGCCTCATAGAATGAGTTGACACATCTTGTTTGTGGAACGAGCTTGAGCAACTCGTTTTTGCAATGAGCTTGGGCAGTTCATATTTAGAACTACCATGGGCAACTCATTATTGGAATGAGCTCGTGTAGCTTGTTCTTGTTTACATTCACACATACTATATATATTTATATGTTTATACATATAGATGCATACTTATTTTCTTATTTATATGCATGCATATTTTTTATAGGCGTGTATATTTATACACACACACACACACACACACACACATATGTATATATATACATATGCATATATATATATACAAATTTATGTATACATGCTTACATATATATGTGTATAGCTATATACATATGTGTATACTATATGTGTGTACATATATATATATGTATGTATGTATATATAAATCTATATCCATATCTATATGTACACACACACACACGTATATATATATATATATATATATATATATATATATATATATATATATTTATAGACATGCTACACACACATATATTTTAATTTATTAAAATTGTATTATTTTATTTTGAATTTGTGAATGCTTGTGTTATTGGGGAACATTAAATATTTTATTTTAAAGTTTATATATTTTATTTATATATAAGAATTATAGATATTATTTTGTAGAATATATAATTTTTATATATTAGGTTGAATGTGCCTAAAATAGTATGTGTCTTAATTGTGTCTTGCGCCTTAATGTTCAAAAAGATTTTTGCATCTCAGTATATCTTCCATCTCAAATAATTATGAATAAATCACATATGAATCTAATTTTAAGTATGTTGAATTCTATTTCTGTATGAATAAATTTTATTTTATTTCTAGTTTGTTCTTATAATATTGAAATTATTTTTAAGGCTACTTATTTTATTAGGTTTATTATATGTTATACAATTAATATGATAAATCTCAACAAAATAATATTTTCTAATGATTCTTATAAATATATTCGTTGACATTTTTATTGAAAATATTATCAAATATTATATTATAAATATTATTATATATTTTATTTTTTTTAAAGATATTCAAAAGACTCATGTATATATGGTAGGGTTATTACGATTGTGGAATATATAAAAGGAAAAAAGCTACAAGCGGGATTACTAAGCGAAAGAAAAACGAAGGTTCTCTCTCTCTCTCTCTCTATCTCTCCTTCTTCGTCTACATGGTATCAGAGCCATTCATCTCTTCTGCCTACGGATTTTTGAGCCAGATGCCTTAGGTTTCGTTTCCGCTTCAGTTTTCATTTCGATACTGATTCGTTGCTGAGAACGGCCTCGTCGATCTCGATCGGAAACACATTGCCGGAGAGTTCTGAATCTTCCGGCTCCTCCTCGCCGCCCGAACCTTGTTCATCTTCTTCGGCCGCAGCCTCTGTTTGTTCTTGAGAATTGGGCCATGCTCCACCCCCGCCCCCATTGTTCCCTGGTGTTGTTCTTGCTGGAATGTAGACCATCAGGTCTTCGCCGAGAGAAATCGAGGCCAGACTGGCAGAGGCTTTCAGCACGCTCGCTAGAGTGGATTGATCTGGACGCACGCCGATCCGCAGCATTTCGTTGAATAGCTTCATCCCTTGTTTGTGGAATCCTCTCTTAGAATAAGAAATAGAAAGTTTCCAGCAAGTTCCAATACTCTTCCTCTTCATTAAGTGATCTAGGGTTTCCCAAGCTTCTACTCTTTTAATTCTCAGCTTTTCAAGTATAAGTGTTTCTTGTTTGGCATCTGTGATCACGTCCACGTCAAGGCCATCCAAAACATATATCACACACGTACAGTAAACTCTAGCAACATGTTTTCCTGTTGGAAATCATGAAAACCGTCTAAGATTGCATCCAGGCCTGACAGAAAGAAGGATACATTCCTCATCGGGATGTTCTGTAAAATTTGAGTGCAGCGAATTCCCAGCATTATCAACAATGGCTGCTAAAACTTCTATTTTTTCCTTTATTATATCTGGATCTCCAATGATTACTTCGGAGAAATTAGTTGGCAGTGACAATTATCTTTCCTGGTCAGTTTCTGTTGAATTATGGTTTATGAGTCAAGGATATGAGGATCACCTGGTTACACAGGAGACAGATATCCTTGAGGTTGACCGCGTACAGTGGAGGAAGATAGATGCTCAGTTGTGTAGTATATTGTGGTAATCAGTTGATCCTAAGATTTTTCTTCATCTTCGGGCCTACAAAACTTGTTTTAAATTTTGGACTCAAGCTAAAGGATTATACACGAATGATATCTAGTGTCTTTATAAGGTGACTTCTGCTATTGTCCATCTCAGCCAACAGGACTTGGATCTATCTACTTATATTTGCCAGATTGCTTCTCTTAAGGAAGAGTTCTTGACTGTGATGTCTCTTACTTCTGATGTTGGGGCTCAATAAACACAGCTTGATAAGTTCTTCATGGTCCTTACTCTTATTGGCCTCCGTCCGGATCTTGAGCATGTCCGCGATCAGATTCTTGGTAGTTTATCAGTTTCGTCCTTGGATGATGTGTTTGCTCGTCTCCTTCGTATCTCGTCCACTTAGACTTTGCCATCTGATAGCACTTCATATTCTTCTGTGTTGGTTTCTCACACTGTCACTCAAGGAGGCCGCAGAGGTAACCGAGGTAGGGGCCAACGTCCTCATTGTACTTATTGCAATAAACTTGGCCACACTCGTGATCATTGCTATCAGTTACATGGACGGCCTCCTCGCACTGCTCATATGGTCCAGTCCTCTGATTCTCAGCTGCCTCAGCCTCCGAGCTCCTCCGCATCTCAGGCATATCATGCTTCAGTTGCCTCTGTTGCCCAGCCTGATAATACTTCTGCCTGCCTTACCCACACATCTTCTCTTGGACCATGGATTCTAGATTCTGGAGCTTCTGATCACATATCTGGTAATAAGGATCTTTTCTCCTCTATTTCTACTATCTCTGCTTTACCTACTGTTACCTTAGCTAATGGTTCTCAAACTATGGCTAAAGGTATTGGTTTGGTCATTCCTCTACCTTCTCTACCTCTCACTTCTGTCCTTTATACTCTTAAATGTTCTTTTAATCTTATTTCCATCAGCAAAATTACTCGTATTCTTAATTGTTCTATTACCTTTTCTGATAAATTTGTGACCTTGCAGGTCCGGAGTACGGGGAAGACGATTGGCATAGGACGTGAGTCTCAAGGCCTCTATCATCTCACCTCGGATTCATCTCCTGTAGTTTGTATTTTCACTGATGCTCCTCTCCTCATTCACAGTCGTTTGGGCCACCCTAGTCTCTTCAAGTTCCAGAAGATGGTCCCTCGTTTTTCCACTTTGTCGTCGCTTTCGTGTGAGTCATGTCAGCTTGGGAAACATACTCGTGTCTCGTTCCCAAAGCATTTGGATAATCGGGCAAAGTCTTCTTTTGAGCTTGTCCACACTGATGTTTGGGGTCTCTGTCGGACTGCGTCTACTTTAGGATTTCAGTATTTTGTCACTTTTATTAATGACTATTCTCGATGTACTTGGTTATTTTTAATGAAAAATTGAGCTGAGTTATTTTCTATTTTTCAAAAATTTTATGCTGAAATCTAGACCCAATTTAATATTTATATTCGTGTGTTACGCAGTACAATGCAAGGGAATATTTTTTATCCCCCTTTATTTTATTTATGTCTCATCATGGGATTCTTCATCAGTCATCTTGTGCTCATACTCCTCAACAAAATGGGATAGCTGAGCGCAAGAATCGACATCTTGTTGAGACAGCTCATACTATTTTCCTCCATAGTAATGTTCCTCTTCGTTTTTGGGGGGATGCTGTTCTTACCGCTTGTTATTTGATTAATCGTATGCCCTCCTCTGTTTTACATGATCAGATTCATCATTCCATTCTTTTCCCTGACTAACCACTTTATTTCCTTCCTCCTCGTATTTTTGGTTGTACTTGCTTTGTTCATATTCTCACTCCTGGACAGGATAAGCTTTCAGCCAAAGCCATGAGGTGTCTCTTCTTGGGATATTCCAGACTTCAGAAGAGTTATCGTTGTTATTCTCTTGAGACTCATTGCTTCTTTATCTCCACTGATGTTACTTTTTTTGAGGACTCACCATTATTTTCCACCACTTCTGAGTCTCTTCCTGTTTCTGCAGTCTTGCCTATTCCTATTGTCTCTTCACCTGATGTTGTGCCTCCTCGACCACTTCAGGTTTATCATCGTCGCCCTCGTGTCGATGCTCCTCTGTCGTTTGCTGAGGCACCTGCTGACTCACTTCCTATCCCTTCGGCTTCTCCTGCCCCGGCTTCACCCTCTCCTGATGACTTACCCATTGCTACTCGGAAAGGTAATCTCTCTACTCGTAATCTTCATCATATTTATAATTTTTTGAGTTATCATCGATTATCTTCACCATATTTTGCTTTTGTCTCTGCTATATCCTCTGTTTTTCTTCCAAAGAGCACCCATGAAGCTTTTTCCCATCTAGGCTGGCGACAGGCAATGGTCGATGAAATGGATGCTCTATACTCTAATGGCACTTGGGATCTTGTTGTTTTACTTTCTGGCAAATCTGCAGTTGGTTGTCGTTGGGTCTATGCAATTAAGGTTGGTCCCGATGGTCAGGTTGATCGCCTTAAGGCCCGCTTAGTTGCTAAAGGCTATACTCAGATTTATGGTTCTGATTATGCTGACACATTCTCCCATGTTGCCAAGATTGCTTCTGTTCGTCTGCTTCTCTCCATGGCTGCTATGTGTTCTTGGTCTCTTTATCAGTTGGATATTAAAAATGTCTTCCTTTATGGTGATCTTGCCGAGGAAGTTTATATGGAGCAACCTCCTGGTTTTGTTGTTCAGGGGAAGTCTGGTTTAGTGTGCAAGTTACGTCGTTCTCTCGCATATAAAATTTCACCTTTTGGGATACAAAACTGAGCTGTAGTGGCCTTTATTCTGGAAATGATAGGGAGGAAATCTTCAGATACGGCCAATGACAATGAACTAGCAGTGCTTTCCATTTCAGAAAATTCTTGCTCTATGTGGACTCTCTTCACACGTCCTCTCCATGATGTCTCCAAGTCCTCAAAAAATTCATTTGGAATGACAGGAAATGAACTACACATATGATCACTTTCTGAATCCATGGAGATCAATTCACAAATTTTACCTGATGCCCATTCACACTCCTTAATCAATGTCTCTAAGTCTATTTTCAGACCAGTTGCCACCCATGTTGGATCTAATAATAATTTCAGGATTTCATTAAGCTCGGTATTTCTGCTCATGTGCAATAATTCTTCAAGCAAACTGTGAATTCTACAAAACTCTATATGATTAGCTTCTTTTAGCTCAAGTAGTTTCACAAGCTTTGCAGGAGGCATACAGGTGAAATCCGGAACAGGGCAAGTTAGCTTATTCATAAGTCTGCAAGTTTAAAGCAGGAAGGCCTTTACAATTGGATGGAATTAACACCTTTAGTAAAGAAGGTATCCCTTCCATTGGTATGACACCAATCTGTGATGCTGTTCCAAGGCGCAAAGGTTGTGGCCTATTTTTTTGGAGAAATAGATATGTTTCTAAATTCGATTTCATCACCAAGACCATACAGCTCCTTCACCTGAAACAACAGTTGGTCAACAGGATTTCCTCCAAACCACTCAAAAGGTCTGCCGCTACATTCTCCCCATAATAAGCCACCATCTCCAAATGAAAGATCTCACAAAACAATATTATATTTTTATTTAGTCTACTTAAAATCAATGAGGATAATCACGCATGTGAAAGAAATATTTCATGATTAGTTCATATGTTGTCCATCATAAAATTCATTATAATATTTGTTCTAAGTTTAATTATTAATTATTTTTTATATTTATAATTTTTTATTATATTAGTCTTATAGTTTGACATAGAAATCCTATGATAAGTTATCTTGATATATTTTTACCTGTAATGAATTAGTTTTGGATTTTTTGTAAAATAAAGTAAAAAACTCATATCAACAATTAACCTTGGAATAACTTCTTTAGCAAACTCCTGACAATAAATAAAAGGGGTTACTGAATCATAAGTTGATAAAAATTCAATGATCTCATTATTGAGTTAAGTTTGCCTATGATCTAAATACATTATATTTTTTTAGTATATTGTTCACAAATTAAAATTAAGCCTCACTATTAATTTTGCAGCTATAAATATTTTTATAATATTTATATTGAGTTGAATCTTATTTGATTTTTATTTTTAACTATATAAAAATAATTTCAAACTTAAAATATGCATTTATGCCATATATGTTTTCTAGGTGTGTGAGTGGACTTATAATTGAGAGAAATCAATCTCAGACTCTTTGGAAGAGTTATTATCACATATATCAAACTCCTCTACAATGTTAATTTTATTTTATTTTGATCATTAGTTAATATTTTTTACACAGTGTAGAGTACAATATAGTTTTTTAATTATCTACTATATAAAACAAAAAAGAAATTCTATAGATATGTTTTGTTTTGTAGGCCAATAGACTCACTTTCTTGTTATTGACTACTATAATTCAGTTGACATGAAACATGACTTGCTAGATCAAATGTATTCTTTCATCAATTATAAATTATAAATATTTATATAAATAGTATTCTACAATAATATATTTTAAATAAAATAAAAGTATAAAATTTTGAATCTTTTGGAGAGAGCTATAATAAGAGAGAAAAATAATGAATGTTAATTAAGATGAAGAAAGGAAAATATAAAATATTTATTTATATTTTTTTAAAACTAAAAAAAAAAAATCTATTTTTATTTATACTTAAACTATATAGAATCCTTTTGTTATTTGGAGTCTGTCAAGGATCATTGGAGTTAAATTCCAATGGTCATGCATGCTTCCATGTTTCATAAACAATTTTTTTTTTTTGAACTGTCACGCATGCTGATAGGCAGGCCACATGACCATGTAACATGGGATGTGGCTGTGGATGAACAACTCAGAAGGCATGGTGCAACATCTCAGAAACCATGGCATAACGACGTAGTAGCCATGGTGTAATGGCTCAATAGTTGTGCTGCAATGACTCAGTAGTCACTGCACTGTATGAAATTAAAAAAAAAAACTTTTTAAAATTATTTGAAATTGGTTGGTTCATCTTTCATTCATACATGAACCTTGCACGCACTCCTAATTTTTTGATTTTAATTTTTTGGTACATGCTCGACATGTGCCTAACTGAAAGCAGGATGGGTTTGGTTTGCTTCGGCCATAATGCTGTTTGGTGCTGTGCTAACTAAATTATAGCACGAGGGCTTAATTTATAGTTCTAGAGTGTCACAAGCCATGTTGGGGCCCTGCATATGTAGCAGCCAGGCATGACTCTTGATGTTTTTTGATGTACAATGCCTTGGGTCGGGGCCAAATAGTCCAACCCATTGTCACCTCTAGATTGGAGCTCTCAATTTCTTTATATCATGGTTTTCTAAGAAAATCTTATTTGCTCTTTTTCTAAGAACTTGCTAGTATTATGATTTTTTTCAGTTATTTTAGTTTATTTTTTTAGTATTATTTTTTTTAATATGATATTATATCTATCCTAGGAAAAATTTAACCCTAGGTTTGTGTGGATAATGTTTATAAACCTTAGGTGCAGAAATGCATGTATTATACTAGCTATCACAGTGCACACACACATGATGTGGAATAAATACCTTGTCATGCAAGCATGATGCATGACAGTGTGTAAGCAAGGCAAAGTTGCATATGGTGGTGCACCTAAGCAATGCAGAGGTGTGTATGGTGGTGCTCTTGAGTATGATGGTGATAACATTATGGTGTGCCTAAACATGGTAGAGGCATGTGTGGTGGTGTGCCTGATGCTTTGGTGGGTATTTTTCTAGGTAGAAATCCTAACTAGGGGTTTAAGCTTTTAGCATTATAAAAAAAATTAAAACTAGGGTTTCTAAAAATTCTAATTTGGTGTAATTTTATTTTTTATAAATTTAAATTTTTGTTTACGAGGTATGAAGAGAGATTTTCATAATAGAAATATATGAACGAGATCCTCTGTCCATTATCACACTACAAGAGGATGAGTCACGACATATATATTTGTTAGATATTATTTTTAGATTGGAATTCAAGAGCTTTTCAAAGTATTGGGAGACATAGACTAACTTGTAAAACTATTTAGAGGTTCTCACAGAATTCAATCATCATGTGCTTATACTTATTCAAGTGGTTTATAAAAAATTTCACTCATATGTTTATTTTACTTATAACAAATCTTTCTTATCAAGTATTATTCATTATTTCACTCATATATTTATTTTAAAATTTTGGATTATCAATACATGACCTAATGCTCATTTTATTGGTAATTATATCATATTTATTATATATTTTTTTAAATATTATTCTCAATTACTACTTAGTCCATTGGAAAATATCCGAAAGTTATTTGATATCATTCTTATTCTCAATTATTATGTTAATTTATTTTATGTGAGATATTTTCTAAATAAATCTATAATATTTGTTTCTAGTATTGAGTGATCTTGAGGGAATTTTTTTTTGTGATTTAGTATAATGAATTGTATGTTCTCTCTTCGATAATAAAATCTCTTTTTAAATATTTGAGTATGTTGAATTTTTTACTTATGTATTTTTTATTTGATTATTTATTATTGACCAAGTTGAGAATATTTTATACTAGTTTTAAAAGTATTTTGATCTCAGAGTAAAAGGCATATTGGTTAGAAAAGCTTACTAGAATTTCATATTTTATATGTTAATTTGGTTTGAATAGTAATCTATTTGATTTGATACATTCAGACATATCACATATAGATATTTAGTAAATATGGTATTAAAAAGAATTTTAGGTATTTGATCAATTTTATTAATGATTAATTGAGATATACATTTAAATGACTTTTTTGTGATAGATCATATATTTTTTTTTTAATTTTGTGAATATTTTATAAGATAAAAAGTATTTAAAAATTAAAAAGTAATAATACATTAAAATATACGTCAAGCTAATTCAATATTTATTATATAAATCATATGATTATATACAATATTTTTTTATATCGACACACTCAACAAAATGAGATTATTGAAAGAAAGAATAAATATTTGATTGATACAGCTCAGACTCTCGTTGGAAAGAGTGTTACAAAATATTTTTGGGTTGTTTTATTCAATTTTAATTATATCTATCTTATTAATCGGATATTTTATTTTATTATTTTTTATTATATATTTTTTCAAATCATATATTTTATATAAAAATTATTTAGTTTGTCTTATAGAAATTTTTAGATGTAGTTGTTTTATTCTTGATTGCTCTCTAAGTTTGGACAAGATAATATCTAGGACCCTGAGATATATCTTTCTTGGATGCTCTAATATCTAATAAGTATTCAAATATTTTTGTTTATCAAAAACTAATAGAAATTTAGAGAGTGCAAATATTGTCATTGTGGACTATGACTTGTTTTTTAAAGAACATATAAAAAGTATTAGTTCGAAAGTTATAGTTAGATTTATTATTTTTCATTCCTTACCTATAGTCCTGCTCGGGCCAGCAACTAGTGGAGAGAATCACTTGTCAATTATATCTAAGTTTGTTGGTTCTCAATATGATATTATTTCTATTAAGTTTTCATATCTACTAATAATTATAGATAAATATTGATTTTGGAAAGAGTGGGTTTTTATGAAGGAAGATCTTCATGTCCAAATGATATAGTAATTCATGAGTTTTTTCTAATACAGACTCATATTAGAAGAGTAACTTGAAGACTTGATCATAATGGGTTAAAAGTTTATTCTAGGAGAGATACACATTGCATGCTCAGGCTAGACACAAGTGTAACAAAGAGTTAAATAATCATGTAGTCAACCCTTTTGATCTTAACTTTTCAATTGTTCTTCAAAAGGAATAGAAAAGTATTCAATACTTAATCGTATAGGTTTCATTCTATTATTGTCTTTTTTTTTGTTTCTTTTATTTCTCTTAAGAGTACTAGCACACCAAAGTCTTTTTTTTCGAGGCATAAACATACTCTAGGATGACACAAGACCATAATGGAATAGATGTATACTCTTCATTCTAATAATACTTCGAAAATATAGTATCACAACCCTTGAGGTCTATTATTGGTTTTGTTGAGTATTCATTTTAAATTATATTAAGATGAGAAGATAAATTGTCTTAAGATGATACTTGTATCGAGGAGATTTACTTAGATATTTGATATTGATTATTGAGATATTTTCTCTCTAGCAGCCAAGAAGATCTCAGTTTATATTCTTATTTTACTTGCAGTATCTCATATTTAAAAGATATACTAGCTAGATGTAAATAATATATTTATTCATATTAATTTAAAAAAGGAGGTACATATAGAGCCAGTCACATGGATTTTGAGTAGCACAATCATTTGCAATTTGCAGATAGTGGAAAATAATGTATAGCTTGAAGTAATCATCGAGAGCATAATTTATGATTTGTGAAGTTTTCACATGTAGTTATTTTGTTTGAGTTATATAAGTATGCTAAGGACATTTGTTTTTTTAAAGGGGCATTGATGATAGAGTGATTTTATTTATTATCTATGTAGATAATATTTTGAATATGAGAGATAATGAATTGATTATTATCAAACTCAAATAGCTTATTTAGACATAATTTTAGATGAATAACTTTGAGAATTCAATTATTTTTTTTTTATGGAAATGACTTATTTTATGAGGAGTATCATTTTGTTATAAAGGAGATATACGCTTGATATTTTAGTAGAAGTTGATTTTTTGGGCTGTATTGTAGATATTTCTATTGATTCAGGTACTTAATTTACTTTTGATGCAACTCTTTCATTTAACTCTATTACTTATGAAAATTTAATATAGAAAATTAACTATTTGATTATGATAATATCAGATATAGCATATCCAGGTAGTATAGATAATTGTATGTTAGATTTTCCTCGATATGTTTATCCTGATGTTACTCTTTGAATACTTAGGTATGTAAAAAAATTTATTTGATTTGGAATTTTTTTTAGAAAATTTGAGTACTTGTTATTAATCATATATTTAGAATTGAGTTGGACATCAGTATATGCCAAGAAGAGATCTATGATAGTTTTGTATTTTTATTGGAGGTAATTTTATCTCTTAAAAATATATGAGACAGATAATTTTAAGATTAAGTACAATGGTAAAGTTTAGAGTGGATATAATAATTACTTGTGAGATACTTGGCTATGTTACATACTTGAGGATATCAAGTATTTATTTTCTTTATTTCATTATTATTTATTGTGATAGTTAAACAATGTAACATATAGTCTTGAATCTTGTGTTTCTTGAGAAGATAAAGCATGTATAGGTGGATTGTTTTTTGAATAGGGAGAAAATTTATGATGAGATAATTACTATAATATATATCCAAACAATAGAGTAGCTAAGAGACATCTTCACAAATGTCTTGAAAAAATATAAACATATCTTTCTTTTCTCAAAGTTTGGTATTATAGTTTTTAGTTTAATTTTCTTTTATTATTATTATTATTATTATTATGTTAATGGGAGCACCCAACCTATGGGCTATCCTAATCTTACCCATCTATTTTATAAAGGTTTGTTTGTATAATAATTTTTTTAGAGAATTGTATTTTATTTTTTAACATTATTTATGATAGTAGTTGTTGGTTTGATCCTTTAATTTTTTTTCCTATGCTGCCCTATTAATCTCATTTCTATGAGTTATTAATTTAGATAATATAATTTTGATTTTTTTTTAATTAATATTTATTTGTAAGATCAAAAGATTTTGAGATTTTTTTTTTATAATTTAGTAGGGTGAATTATATATTTTCTTTTCTATATTAAGATATCCTACTAGATGTTTGGGTACAATTGATTCATTAATTGTATATTCTCGACTTAGACACTCATTATTGGTTAAGTGAAGAATATTATATTAGTTTTAGAAATCATTATATGTGAGTGCGAGACATGTCAGTTAGAAAAATATATCAATATGTCATATCTTGCTGTCATGATGATGTAAGTAAATACTCATTTAGTTTGAATTCATAAATATATGAGGACTTAATAGAGATGAGACTCAAAAAAGATTTAAGTACTTTATTATGTTTATTAATGATGATTATACATGGTTTATGATATTGTTTATTTTTTGCTTTAAATTACAAATTTTATTTTATTTTTTAATTATTTTCTTAAATAAAAGAATTAATTTAATAAAAATATAAAAAAATTAAAAAGTGATGATGTATTACAAAATAGTCAAATAACTTTAATATTTATTATACTGATCATGAAATTATATAATAGAGTTTTTGTATTGGCACACTCACATAGAATATAGTTGTAGAAAAAAAAATATCTAGTTGAAATAACTTGGGTACTTATATTTGAGAAGTTTTTTAAAGTATTTTTAGTTTGTGTGATTTTTACTGGTAGGCACTTTGTTTAGTTTATAAAGGCATGATGAATTTTTTCCTTATTTTTTTTTTTTTTTGAATAAGTTATGATGATATAATAATATTGCTTATTAGTTTTTATAAAAATATGCAATTGCTACGATGTTTTCCGTGTAAATTATTATTTAATTGTCAGCATCTAACAAATAAAGGATGTTCTAGCTAGATGTGAAAAATATTTTTTTTATAATGACCTTGTTAAGGAGGTATATATGGTGAGATCACTTGGGATTCAAGTGGCACAGTCAATCATAGTTTGTGGATTATGGAATACATTATTAAGGAGATATATATGCTGAAACTCTAATGTTTTTTGGACAATAATTACTATATCATATTTGCAAGGAGCAAAATTGAAGGATATATGAAAGAAGATTTAGATCGATTGAATTTAGGATAGTAAAAGATAAGGTGGATATTATTATAATACCAAGCCCCCATGAAGATAATGCCTATGGACATTATTTGTGGAAATGCCATACTTTTATTTATATAATAAATAGTGATTAATTATGTAAAAAAAATTAGTTTGTTATTTATTAGATTTTTCATATTAGATACATATGAAAGCTGCTCTTAAAAAACTCATATTGTGAAGATATCACTTTGACTTTGTGTTTTTTTTTTAGAAATTATGATTATTGTCAACTTATTGGTAACTTGATATAGAGAGAAGAAATATTGTGATATCTTTCTAGAATGTAGTCTTGTTTCATGAAAATATAAGATACAAATATTTATTATTAGATTTAGTGCAAAGATGGAGTATGGACTAAACTATGATTCTCATAATTTTCAATTTAATCTTTTATGTAGCATTAATTATATAAAGATTAATTATTATTATTTTAGGTAGAAATTCATATCATTATAATTGATTTGATTTCTAATAATTTCAAAAAAGCATTGAATTGACCCTAGATTTCTATTGTTACTCCTAAGCTAGGCATACTTAATTTTTATATATAGATTAATTATTAGTATTTTAGGTGTTGAGAATTATGATTTTTATTTATTTAGTTGTACCATATAAATGTCTTAGTCTATGGAGGATGCACCATTTATTCTTTGTGTACTTTTCTTTATTGATGGTAAATAAATTATACTTGTATTTTTATATTATTTTTTCAAAAGAAAATTATGGAAACATTTAATAATCTATTAATTATTTTTTTTTGGGAATTCATGATTAGGATCTATGTTTTTCATAGAAATAATTTTGTCTTTTGGAAATGTACATATTTTTGTATTCATTTCTAACTCAAAAATGGAGTATAATAATTATTTTTGATGAAAGTAAGATACTCAAAAAGATTAACACATATTAATGTGAATCATAATTCTATGTAGAAAACTAAGCTATAAAGGAAATATTTTATAAAATATCATAGAAAATATACAAGGGGAATCTTAAATATATGGCCCTAACATGTATTGGGACAGCCTGCATGTTGAGTAATCTTTTCCATTAAATATAAACAAATGAAAAAAAATATATATTTGTGATAAACCATAACATTTTTTTCCAAGATGATGTATAAATATTCATGACACCAATCATGGTGAGAGAATATTGAATTGAGGTATTTTTAAGATTTTCTTAAAAATATCAACTGGTTGAGTTGCTAGGAACATTGACTGTGGTAATTGTTCAATCACGAATCTTCTTCCTAAGAAAGAAGAAAATCACTTATATACTGCTTATGAAATGCTGGATTGAAAGTTATAATCAAATCATACTAGGAGAGATGAAGGTGGATACCAATTTTACCAAGTCATCTGTCATCATAGTTTTGGACTCTATCTGTATATTGAATCATAAAACATAGTTATTGTAAGTGTGCCTCAGGTCTTGCTTAAAGTCCATGCTTTTCTAGACCTAGGCAAGAGCATCTTGACTCGCCTCACCTCAGGAAACCCCCCACAAATCATATTATTCCTGAAGTTCTCCAATAAAATATATTATTCTCGAAGCTCTCATGATCCTGAAAATTATTGATAATTAATTTGATTTCTTAAAAGTTTTGTATGTTAAATTTAAATTGTTAAAATTTTATTTTTTTTGTTTTATAACTCTCAATATTTGTGTTGATGGAAAAGACCAATGATATTTAATTTTTATGTTTAATATATTTTATTTGATTATATTTTATCAATAAATAAAAATTATAGATATAATTTAGTGAAAATATATAATTTTTATGTGTTAGATATAGTGTTCATCACAAAAAATATATATATATATCCAAGTATATTTTGTGGACTATTACTCTCTTAATGTTCATTAAACAAGTCAAACTCAAACAAAATAATACCATTACTAATACTACTCTTTTAGTCTCTTATAAGTAATATTTATATTTTTTTTAAGTATTAAAATAATAAAAAGATATTATCTCATCTTGTCATGACCAGAGATCAATAAATATTTTCAAAATCTTTGTTATGTATGATGACATTCAATTATGAGAGATAAGTTGGGAACTATCCAATTCATTGAGTGCCTCAGGTATTGTTTCACATGAATTATCCTGAGAGACTCAAATACTTTTTTGATGTTGAGGTAACTTTTTTATGAAAGGTGTCATTTTATCACATAAGAGATATATGTTCAATACACTTATAGATGTTGGTCTTTTGAGTTTTACTTCAACAAATTTTCATAATATTTTAAATATTAACTTTATTTTTGATGTGACTTCTTCACTTTACTTTAATATTTATTAGAGATATAATTAAAATAAATTATCTAATTATTACTAGACCAGATATAACATACATAATTATTTTTTAGATTCTCATCAATAGATTCATTTTGATGTAATACTTTATTTATTGAAATATGTGAAAAAATCTTTGAAATTTCGGATCTTTTTCAAAAATAATTGGCACTTATAGTTGCCCTAGTATTTATATTTGAGTTACGCACTAACATGTTTTAAGAGGGGACCTATTATAGGATTTTATAATTTTTTTAAATGTAATTTTTTCTCATGAATAAGTAAAGAGCATATAGTTATTTCAAGATCTAGGCATAACTAGGCATATAGTGAAGAAACAAAGTTAGAAGTGATAATGATAGTTACTTGTTAGTTACTCTAATTGTGTTGTCTAATTGACAAAATTGAGTATTCATTTTTTTATCTCATAATTCTTTATAATAACAGTCAGACATAGAGTTATGTGATCAAAAACTTAGAATTTCATGAGCATACAAAATACATTCTAGTTATTCTTACTTTATTGTCATTGAGAATATCTAGAATATGATCATTACTATAATATATATTCAGACAATAGAATAATCAATGAGCATCTTCTAGAGGTGTCAAACGTGCCGGGCCGGCTCGGCCCTGCACGAGGCACGGCACGGTTCGGCCGTGCCTGGGCCGGCCCGGCACGTTTTTAAACCGTGCCCAGGCCTGTGCCGTGCCCGGGTTAGGAACTGCTCGTGCCGTGCCTGGCCCGGCACGGCTCGTGCAGTGGCACGGCACGCCGGCACGAGTTTGTCTCGTGCCGGTTCACGCAGGCACGCGTGGGGCGTGGGCGTGACTCGCCCCCGCCCCCCCCCCCCCCCCCCCCCCCCCGGTAAAATGACCGCGGGTCGGGTCTGATTGGACCCGACCCGTGGTCCCGACTGTCGAACCCCGACGAGCTTAGACCCGACCAATCCCAACGGCCAAAAAAAAAAATTCAAACTTTACAGATTTTCAGCCGTTGGATTTGCCTCCAACGGCTGTGGGGCAGAATCCAACGGTCCTCGTGATTCTGCCCCTTAAAATTATATTAAAAATTCAAAAAAATAATAAAAAAATTTCTTTTTTTATAAAAAATTAATTTCTTTAGCCTATAAATTCTAACCCCTCCCTATAACATTTATGTTTTTCAAAAATATATCTCCTCTCAAAACTTTATCTCTCACATAAACCGTGCATCTCTCTCTCGGGCCTCGGGATTTTGATTTCGGCTTGGATTTTCGTAAAATTCTACTTGAGTTTTGAACATCAGAGCTTCCTGCGGTGCACCTTGCACATGACTGACCTCATTACTTTTACCGGGTAATTTATTTTACCTTTTTATTTACTTTCTCTCTCTAAAACTTCTCTCTCTAGAAAAACATAGGAAAAAAAACATAAAAAATGACAAATATACCTGACACGTATTTAAATTTGGAAAATGAAAATGTTAATGTTACACAGACGTCTGCGGCTGCTGAAACTTTAGTTTCTCCAGTCGTCTCAACCCAAAGTTCTAAAAAATAAAAAATTAGGAGGACATTTCTAGTTTGGACTCATTTTAAAATCATAACACAAGTAAATATTAGGGGTGAGGAACTTGAAATGACACAGTGCAAATATTGTATGAGACTTTTAACATGCAAGAGTTCATATGGGACTGGACACCTTAAGAGGCATGCCGAATTATGCACCAAAAAACATGGACCCTTAGATCCTAGGCAAACCCAACTTGGCACTACATTTTTTGAGACTGGATCGAGTTCAGTCTCAAAGTTTACTTCCTTCGTATACTCTAGCGAGTTGGGTAGGGACGACATGGCCAGGCTCATCACATTGATGGGTCTTCCGATCAGATTTTCGGAAGATCCGAGGGTAGTGCGCATCATGCAGACTTATTTTCAGCCTTCCTATCGTAGGATTCCTAGGTCCACATCTAGGAGTGACATACTAAAGATATTTAAGTTAGAAAAATAAAAAATAATTAAGGAATTTATGGCATATAGTGGAGTGGTGTCCGTGACGTCCGATATATGAACATGTCACGATGATTCTTCTTATGCATATCTCACGAGTCACTATGTAGATTCTAACTGGACAATCAATAAAAAAATTTTAGGATTCACTGAGATTCTTTATCCTCATGATGACCCGGCCATTTTTGAGTGTATGATGAAAATATTTAGGGAATATAAAATTCAAAATAAAATTTTGTGTCACTTTCGATAATGCTTCTAATAATGGAGTAACGATCAATATGTTTGTTAGGAATATTAGAGATGCACCATTAGGAGAGATCTTTCATGTTAGATGCATGTGTCACGTGATTAACCTGATAGTTCAAGCGGGTATGAAGGTGTGTTCCCCTGCATTGGAAAATATACGCAATGCACTCAAGTATATTCGCACTCCTCGCAAACAACAAGAGTTTCATATTTTCTGTTTGTCTGCGAATCTTAAGAAGAAGAAATTCTAATCGGATGTGAGACATCGTTGGAATTATACGTATCTGATGTTGGAATCATGTGTTGGATACGAACACGTGATATCCGACTACGTCAATAGTAAGAGTGACGAACTTATTATTGACGACACTGACTGGGCTTCAGGAATTTCATTTATGAAATTCCTGAAGATATTTTATGACACGACGAACATGTGTTCGTCGGTTTATACGCCCACCACTTGTATTGCACTCCGGTGCATATGCAACATTAGTAGCATGTTTTAGGAAGTATCGAGCTGACCTGACGCTTAGCTATATGGTTGCAGAGATGGAGACCAAGTACTTGAAATACTGGTCTACCATTCCATCTCTTTATTGCCTCGCTGCATGTATGGACCCTAGGGCTAAGGTGGAAGGGGTAGAAAACACTCTGACTTTTATTTCCTCGTGCATGAACCTGGAAGAGCCACCCGAAGGGTTCATTTACGAGAAGTTGACAGACCTGTTCACATACTATGATACTAGGTATGGTGGTGGTGGTGGTGAGACTGTGATTACGGACATTGATACCTTGTTTGGAGATGATGATTATTTCATTAACCTAACGAGGGGGAAATGTGGGGGTGGACCATCACATAGAAGTGAGCTGTCTCGGTACTTAGATACCGATTACTGCTCAATCCTATCACATTCTGATAATAAGAATCTTGATTTATTATAGTGGTGGAAATCATATGAGTCCACCTATCCCGTGCTATCTAGGATGGCACGGGATCTACTGACTCCTCCGGTGTCGAGCGTAGTATCGGAGTCTGCTTTTTCTGTTGCAGTGAACGTGATTTCGGATATGAGATCGAGATTACGTCCAGATATGGTTGAGGCCTTGGCATGTTTGAAGGATTAGGAGGAATCGAGATTTAGCATCCATGATCGTGCTGAAGATGAGACTGTGACAGACACTGCAGTCGCATCCACATCCACTACGATGGCGGAGGAGCTGATTGCCGATGATAATAATCCATATGATACTGATCTTGATGTTGCGGCTGATGATTCTCATGATATGCCGCTTGACGATTGATGTTGATCTGCTGTTTTTTTTTCGATGTTTTTTTTTTCATTGTATTTATATGCTTTGTTTGTACGTTGTGTTAAAACTTATACTTGTTTTGTTCGGACCATCGGTTTCAAATGTATGATTGGTAATTTTTCATTTGTGTAGTTTAATTTTTTTTTTATTTTAATTTTTACTGACATAATGTATTGATTTATTTTTTTTACGATTTAAATTCTATTTTAAAAATTAATAACTTTAATTTATAATTAATAAATTATAAATATAAATAAAGCTATACTAGGTTGAATTTGATAAAAAAAATAATTTTCTAAAATTTGTTTTTTTTTTATTTTAATTTTTAACATTTTAAAAAAAAATTATATTTAATAATTAATACTCTACACAGTGTAGACTACACTTAACCTTAAGAAATAAAATTTACAATATATAAATTAAAAAAAAAACAATATTCTGATTTCAGATTTTTGCCTGTCCGTGCGGCCTCCCGTGACCCGTCCCGGTCCCGCCTGCCCGGCCCTGCCTCTCTCACTCTCAGGCCTCAGCCTATGCGGCTATGCCTTGGCCCTTGGCCTGTATGGCCAGGCCGGGCCCGTTTTATATTCAAACCGTGCCGTGCCGAGCACGGCACGGTAGCACGATCGTGCTGGATAAAAATGGGCCGTGCCGTGCCGGGCCGTCCCGTTTGACACCTCTAGCATCTTCACGAAAATTTTGATTAAATCTCAAACTTTTTTTTTTCTTCTTACCTTGATGCTCTAGGCTTGTAACACCAACTTGACAAGGTGTATTGCAACTTTATATTTATTTATTGCTAATTTATGTTTTTGATGAGAGTATATATGAGTTGTACTAATCATATTTGTTTATTATATACATACAATATTTGTATTGAATTATAAAGGTATGTTATTTGCATTATTTATTTTGTATATGAATTTATATTTATATCTATTATATATAATTGTATTAATGGTTTCTTGAAGTATATGAAAAATGCATGTTAGATTATGCTTGATAGTGCAAGTCGAAGGATTTTAAGTTTAGAAGAAATGGTTAATATCATGTAAACAAGCTCTTGAGAAACTTTTGGCCCTAACATCTCTTATTCATATTGAACACAAACACACACGTGTGTGTGTGTGTGTGTGTGTGTTTTAATACATATTTGTTAGGTTGCCTTGGCATTGTACTACAGAGGTGCAGACCACGATGATAACACTGATAACCCAAGGTGCAAGAATTCTTTTGTGGACAGGAGGATCTTATCGAGAAAACCACCGCATTAACCAACTTCAAAAGCCCAGATTTGTGAATTTCTCCAGAGCTTGTTTGGCAAATAAGAGGTCTGGGCTTCACGATTTCACAAGTCCACCATGCAGCAATCGGCATGGCTCATCAAGCCAGAGGTGGAGTATAGAAACAATTGGGATTGCTTTTTCATGTAAAAAAAATGTCGTCCTGTCCAAGGTGTGACTTAGTTTGTGTTTATGATGAAACAATAGTATATTTTTTACAAAAAATTAGAGAATAGTATTTTATTCATATAAAAAATGACAATGAAAAATCTTTAATCATTTTCTTATTCCATATATATATATATATATATATAATTAAACAATTATATATTTTTGTAAAAGATAATGTAGGTGACTTAACTTTTGTTTTTGATGTTGAGATAATTTGTTTAATTAAAATTTTTATAAAAAGTAATAGAATATATTTATCTTGACATTGACCTTGATTATGGAGTTGTTAGAATGTAAATTTTAGTTCAATATGAGGACTTAGGTAAGTTTATGCATGAGAGATTGTGTATTTTTGTGATAAAAAGTATTTTTATCTAAGGGGAGTTGATCTTGGGTTTGAGACTCATTAAATATAGTTTCTATGATTTTTTGGTTTAAGTCTGGTGATAAATTAATCTTTCTCATATATCTCATACTAAGTTGGAGTCTCGTGTATTGGGTATGATTATTTAAATTTAATGCTAGATGAGATTTTATTATGATAAATTGAGATTATGTTATTCTATATTTTTTATTAAGTATTTTGATTTTTTTTAAAGAAATCATGTTTTGATGTGATAATAGCTATCTTTATGTAAGGGCAATTGATCTCAGGGTTGAGATTCATCATATATAATTTTTTTTTTAAAATTTTTAGATATAAGTTTGCTAAGGAATTAATATCTCTTCCATCTTAAGCTAGGCAAGAATCATGTGTATTAGATTTGACTGTTTAAACCTTTAAAAACAAAATATCTTTAAATATCATCATCCTAAACCAATAATATGGTAATTCTATTGATAAAGGAGAAAGATTACCTAATCCTAGAGGGACACGAGTTTGATTTTGATCCATAGGGATGCTTGATATGTGCCCTAGGGTGCCTTTGTTAAATGTCTTATTCATCAGATTAAGTTTTTTTTTTTTTTGGGTATTAGACTATTAGTCTGTCAAGAAATTAATTATTTTCCAATTTCATGCTAAGCGAGAGTCTTGTATAATATGACTATTTAAACCTTCTAAAACAAAATGTATTTAACGGTCACCATCCTAAACCAACAATTGTATGATAGTTCAATTAATAAAGGAGAAAAATCACTTAATCCTAGAGGATGTGAATTTGATTTTGATCCCCAGGGATGATTGATATGTGCCTCAGTTTGTCTTTGCCAAATATCCTATTAATCAGATAGTCTTTTTGAGTTAAGGGTATAAATCTATCAAGAAATTTACTTTTTTCCAATTTCATGCTATGCGAGTCATGTGTAATATGACTATTTAAAACATCCAAAATCAAACATCTTTAAAGGTCAGTATCCTAAACTAATAGTATGGAAGTTTTATTGAGAAAGAAGAAAGATCGTCTAATCCCGACCCTTGGGCCTCTATGCCCATATATATGAGATCAATGACTGAGAGATGATAGGAGATGAGTTGAGAGGAGAGGGAGGGGATAAAAGAAAGGTCAACATCTTAACACCTATTGGATGCAAAATGAGATGATAAACTATCACGCCCATACAACACTAATAAATAAGACGAGAGAAACCTATCAATTTTGTGTTTCATCCACAACTCATTCTTAATACCAACTATATTTAAAGGTTTCAAATGGGTCATGTCGGTGCCCGGCTCGACAACGCATGACCGGCACGGTTATAAGTAAACTTGTGACTAATGTACTATGTCATCTTGAGTCATTCCAAATTGTGTTGGGTGTGGTTTTTTTAAAAAATGCACCACGTGAATGTGGTGGGGCATATAGGTATAAACAAAAAATTAAAAAAAATTGATTTAAAAAAAAGTGAATCTGAGCACAGGTAGTCATAGAAATCCAATTACCCAATTTTTTGTGACTCATGACTCATTCCCAATCACAGTCATGGTCACCGTGCTGGTGGATCATGCCAATAAACCAGACACATAGGTCGTGCTTGGCCCATCATGAGCCATGAGGCACATGGATTTGCCTGACCTGACACAAGGCACGATAGCTTTTGGCCCAACATGACATGAGTTATTCCTCGAGCCAGTACGACCTAGGTCAATGCACTATTGTGGACCTTTCCATACCAGGTCAGGCACGACTTTGTCGGATTGTGACTCATGTCGTGCCTTGATCACCACGCCCACTTAAAACTTCTAACTACATTTAAAATTCTATCAAGTGATGACTCCATCTAGAGGTGTCAAAAAGGACGGATCGGCCGACCCGGTTTTTTCAGGCCCAACTAGGATGGCGTGCTCTGCCTGGCACGATATAGTTCTTAGAGGTGAGGCCTAGCACGGGCCCACGGGATGAAATTCGCTCGGGGTTTAGGCATGTTCTGCTCGGTTTGGGTCGGGCCGAAACACTAATTTTTTAAAGAAATTAGGCCGGAGGCGGCATGGATGCCCGCCGCTGTCGCCCTGTCGAAGCTCGTCAATTTTTGCCACTATCCCTCTCTTTGTCCCTCTCTCTCTCTCTCTGTTCCTCTCTCCCTATCTCTCCATCTTTCTCTGTCTTCCTATCTCTATCTCCCCCCCTCTCTCTATCCTCCATCCCTCTCTCTTTCTCTCTCTTCCACTCTCTCCCTCTCTCTCTAGATCTCTCTCCCTCTCTCTCCCTCTTTTTCTCTCTCCCTCTCTCTCTCTCTCTATTTCTCTCTCTCACTCACTCTACCTCTCTCTCTCTCTCCATCTTTCTCTTTCTACCTCTATATATATATATATATATATATATATATATATATATATATCTCTCTCTCTCTCTCTCTCTCCCCCTCCCTCCATCTCTCTCTCTCTCCCTCCCTCCATCCCTCTCTCTCCCACACACACACACACTCTCTCCCACTCTTTCTCTCTCTCCTTCCCACTCTGCCTCTCTCTCTCTCTATCTTCCTCTCTTTCTATCTCTCTCTATCACACTCTCTTTGTCCCTTTGTCTTTCTCTGCCACTCTCCCTCCCTCCCTCCCTCTCTCTCTCACTACTTCTCTCTCTCTCTCTCTCCCTCTCTCTCCCTCTCCATTTCTCCATCCCTTCCTCTTTCTCTCCCCCTCTCTCACACTCTCTCTCCATCTATCTCCCTCTCCCTCACTCCCCCTCTCTCCCTCCCTCTCTCTCTCTTTCTCCATCCCTCCCTTTGTCTCTCTCTCTTTCTCTCTCCCATCTCTATCCCTCCCTCCCTCCCTCTCTCTCTCTCTCCTTCTCCCCCCCACATCTCACTCACTCTCTCTCCCTCCCCCTCTCTCCCTCTCCGTCTCCCTCTCTCCCTC
>JAREIK010002463.1:1292947-1328318 GCA_029783825.1 Sapria himalayana | reverse complement strand
ACTCTCTCCCCCCTCTCCCTCTTCCTCTCATCTCTCTTTCCCCCCTCTTTCTCTCCTCTCCCCTCTCTCCCCTCCCTCCCTCCTTCCCCCTCTTCTCTCCCCCCGTTCTCCTCTCCCCCCTCTCTCCCTTTCTCTCTCTCTCTCTCTTCTTACACCTATCACACTCTTCTATCTCCCTCTATTTCTTTCTCTCACTCTCTCCCACTCTCTCCCACTCTCTCCCACTCTCTCTACGCTTCTCTCTTCTATCTTCTACCACACACACACTTCTCTCTCTTCTCCCTCTGCTCTCCCCCTATCCTCTCCCTCCCTTCCCTCTGATCCCTTCCCTTCTCCCCCCTCTCTCTCTCCCTCCATCCCTCCCTCTCCCCCTCTCGTTCCTCTCTCTTCCACTCTCTCTCTCTCTCCCGTCCAATCCCTCCCTTCTCTCTCCCCCTCTCTCCCCCTCTCTCCCCCTCCCCCTCTCCCTCTCCCCCCTCTCCCCCCTCTCTCTCCCTTCCTCCCTCCCAGCCCTCCTTACCTTCCTTTCACCCACACTTTTTACCTCCCTCCCTCTCTATCTCTCACTCTCTTTCTCTCACACCCTCTCTCTCTCTCTCTCTCTCTCTCATCTCTCTCTCTATTGCTCTCTCTCTCTCTCATCTCTCTCTCTCTCATCTCTCTCTCTATTGCTCTCTCTCTCTCATCTCTCTCTCTCTCTATTGCTCTCTCTCTCTCTTTCTTCCCCTCCCCCCCTCTCTTCCTCTCCCTCTCTCTCCCTCTCTTCACCTATCCCTCTTTCTATCTACCTCTTTCTTTCTATGCCTTTTTTGTCTCTCTCCCTCTCCCTCTCTCCCACTCCCTCTCTTTCAATCTCATGCTCTATCTTTCTCCCTCTCTCTCCCTCTCTATCTTTCTCCCGTTGTCTCTCTCAATCTCCCCCCATCTCCCCTCTCTCTCACCCTCCCCCTCTATCTTTATCTCTCTCCTGCTCTCTCTCTCTCTCTCTCTCCCTCTCTCTCTCTCCCTCCCCCTCTCCTTCTCTCTCTTTCTCCCTCTCTCTCCCTCTCTCTTTCTCCCTCCTCTCTCTCTATCTCCCTCCTCTCTCTCTATCTCCCTTCATCATTCCGAGGTTTATGTTGTGTAATATTTATTATTAAAATATTATCACATAATCCCTCCTCTCTCTCTCCACTTAGTTTGACATTATGGAAGATTTACTATGAGAGGTTTGATACTTCATCTCGTCGAGGAGAGGGTTTCCCATTGAGAATCAACACTAGGATCTAAATCTTAAATCTAATTCCTAATCAATCTTTGCTTTAGTTCAGCTTGATTCTATCCCTAATTAGATGTTGGAATTCATGCCGCTTTATGTTTAATATGTTCTTAGCCTTGAAATCCAAATACCCCAACTCTCTTTTGAAAATCTCTCAGTCCTTTTATATAATCAAGGATTTGTTAGGTTGTTATGTAGATCTTCATGTTGAGAGTAATATCATCAAGTTGAGATCATGACCCTAGGTTCTCTTTGAATCCCCTCTAGAGAATAAAGTCATTGTGGGGCAGAAATGTTATGACTGAGGTAACTCCTCTCTAGAACACAAGGCATAGAGACAAGAATATAGTAACTGAGATAATTACTCTTTTGAGCATAAATCATAGTGGGAAGAATGATCTCAACCAAGATAATATAAATTTGCAGCAACAAGATTGTCAAAATTGAGATAATTACTCTTTGGATCATATAGTCATAACAATAAAAGTTTCCATGACTAAAAGTCACTTGGTATTTTGTATTTTTTGGCTCTATAATGATAATGTCTTAATAATAGAAAATATCACTTCTTGAACTAGTTTGACACTTGGTCACCACAACATAGAAATAATATTGTAGCCAAATTTGTATTTTATATAATTAATGTTGCTGCAAATATAAGATATAATATTATGGTCATAAAAAAATATATTACATAATGAAAGATTGTGACAACCATCTAATAGAGTTGTAGCATATATTGATTATCATGACTTATTTGTGGAGTTTTGGCTAAGAAAGATTGTCATAATTTACCAACATGCATGTACTAGTGTAAGAAAATCATGACATTAGAAATGACAAAATTTTTTTTGGTTGTTTTTCTTTCTAATTCAGCTTTATACCAAGTACACTAATTTTACTCAATTTAAATTTAATTTCAATAATATTCATCTAATTTCATAAAAACCACAATTCAATGAAATTATTTTATTGACAACCCAAATTTAGTAGCAGGACATCATGAAAATAATACAAAATAACCACAAGAAATTGTACTTGAGTGTCAAACAAATACCTTGAAAGATAAATGAGATGTGTGTGTATTGCACAATATGCTAGTTCAAGAAAAGACCAAACTTAAAAAACAAGGAATTCATTTCATTAATTATGTACCAATTCAAAAAGATAGAAAGAAAATGAATATAAAAGTAAAGAAAAAGGGACCACTAAAGATTAATAAGCCCACTTTCAAGATCCACAAGAAGGAACCACTAAAGATTAATAAGCTCATTTTCAAGATCCACAAGAAGGAACTTGAATTTGATACATTTAATTTCTATATAATGGCTGGGCATTTCCAAAAAGATTATCCCAAATGTAAGGCTTGATTCGAAAACAAAGGTAAGCATACTACTAATATATGTATCAAACTAAATTTTACTAAAGTTTATTATAAAACCCAATCGATTGATTCTGAATGTATCACTCATATATTTAATACAATATAGAGGGATTCCTTATATTGCAAACAACAAGACCAAACAAGAAATTGATTTTTATGGGCAATCAAATGAAAGCTCAAATAGAGGTTGTCAGAACTTATGATCTCATTCTTCACAATGCACATCATTAGGACTTATTGAAAACTTTTAATGTACCTAATATATCTAGTAATTCAATTTTAATTTCCAAACTTGATAAAATTGGATATGTATTTAAAATTGATAGTAGTTGTTTTAGTATGTACAAGAATTCATGTATTATTATTGATAGTATATTATGTGATGTATTATAAAAATTAAATCTTGATGATTTGTATGTTGAAATACTTATCACACTACATCATGACTTTGCTACTAACCATAGTATAGCTAATAAACATTAAGCTTACCTATGACATATTTTCGAATAAGAAATGGAAAGATTAGTAAACAATGAAATCCTTCCAGATTAAGAATAATTTGACATAAATGTGTGTGTGGATTGTATTAGAGAGAAACAAACAAAACACTTAAAGAAAGGAGCCATAGAAGTGCATGACTTCTTGAAGTAATCCACATTGATACATGTGGAGTGTGGGCCCTTTGAATTTTTCTTTTCAATAAAGAAAAACATTTTCACTTTTATTAATTAATTTTCACATTATGGTTGCCTCTTTACTACATAAGAAATCTTAAGCTATAAATGCATAATATATTTTCTTTAATGAATTTAAAAGCAAATTAGATAAAAAGGTGAAAATTGTCAGGTATGATAAATGTGGTGAACATAATGGAAGATACGATGAAAAAAACAACATATGGGACTAATTGCTAGATATCTAGCAAAGAATTGTGAAGTTGGTGGAAGTAAAACACCATGAAAAGTAGACATTCAAGAAATAAAGGTATATGTTCCTTTGATTTGTATCCTTTATGGAGTTGTTCCTCAAGTTATTGAACCAGTTAATAATCATGATGAATAACATGAGAACCAAATAAATGATATCATTATTTGCATTGAGGTTATGATTGATGAACCTATATTAGATGAACCACAACTAATAAAATGAAGATTTCAAAGAAAAAAGCTACATAAGTCATAGTGTGATTTTCACAACTAATAATATTAAGACTTCTAGATAAGCTATTCATAATGATTACATGATATATCTACATGAGTGTTAGAATGACTTTGGCATAGGAAATGATTCTTTTACATTTTCACAAGCCATGAATGGTTAAATGCTATGAAATATGAGTTAAAATCTATGGAATAGAATGGAATATGTGGCCTTATTGAATTACCAAAAAGATATAAGAGAGTCAGCTTCAAGTGGGCCTTTAAGCCCAAACATGACTCTCATGCTAATGTAAAATATTACACTATCAAATTAGTTGCCAATGGCTTTACTTAGAAAGACAATATTGACTATAAAGAGACCTTCTCATCAGTCTCAAGAAAATATTCATTTATAATTATAATGGTTTTGGTGGCTCATTATGATTTAGAGTTACAACAAATGGAAGTAAAACTTGTTTTTCTAAATGGAAATCTAGATGAATAAGTTTATATGGATTAGCCAATAAGTTTAAAAAAAGGAAAGAAACATGGTGTATAAACTCTAAAGATCAATATATGGACTTAAACAAGCTTCCCAACAATAATAACTTAAATTGAATGATATTGTTATTTCATTTGATTTTACGGAAAATATCATTGATCATTGTGTATATATATATGTATATATGAAGGTCAGTGGGAGCAATGTTATATTTTTGATTTTATATGTTAATGATATTTTGCTAACAATTAATTAACTTGGTATGTTATATGAGACTAAATGGTTTCTATCTATTAACTTCAAAATGATGGATATGTGTGAGGAAACCTATGTGATCATGATAGAAATATTCCAAAATCAATAACATGGACTATTGGGGTTGTCTCAAAAATCTTATATAAATGAAGTTTTAAAAAGACTCATAAAGGAGATAAGTTTAGTCTAATGTAATGTCCAATGATGATTTGTTACAGAAAGACATGTAAGTAGTTCTATAACCATCTATTACTGAGAGTATGATTTATGCTCAAACTTGTATGAGATGATATATAAGCTTTATAATGGGGATATTGGATCAATACTAGAGTAATCCTAGGTTAACTCATTAGAAAGTTTGCAAAAAAAAAAAAGTTTATGAGATATTTGTAAGGAATGAAAGTTTAAATACTTACTTGTAAAAGGTCTAACACCTTGAAGTGATTAGATACTCAAACTTGGATTTTGTAGGCTATGTTGATATAAGAAAATCCACATTTAGCTTTCAAAATCTTTTAGCAAGAGGTGCCATCTCATGAAAAAGTGTGAAGCAGTCAATAATTGATGCATCTACTATAAAAGTAGAATTCATGGCATGCCCCGGAGCCATAGTCCATGCTACATGGTAACAAAACTTGATTTCATGGCTCCAAATTATTGACAGTATAGTAAGATCACTAATAATTAACTATGATAATTCTATAGTAGTCTTGTTTAATAATAACGACAAGCATTCCAGGGATACCAAGCATATGAAATTGAAATACTTTATTGTTAAAGAAGAGATTAAAAAATGTAGTGTCGATAGAACACACTAGCACAAATTTTATGATTGTTGATCTTTTGACAAATGAGTTACTGCCCAAAACATTTAGTGGTCACGTTAAAAGAAGAGGTTCAAAAATGTTTGATTAATAATTCAATATTAATGTATATTGACAACTTAGCTTTCATGTATAAGTTTCTGATTTTATTGTTGCCTACCTTATCTATACATGTATGATGTATGAAACAACTAATGTTGGACTCAAATAAATATCTCACTCATGTATCAGAGTTAAGAAAAAGAGTAATATAGTGTTACATGGAAGGAAGTATGTCATATAATGATGTACAACCTCCTTGACTCTTATTGGTTCATATTCTTTATTATGACTTATGATAATACAAACATATGAATGTATAACCTTGCATAATGTACATAATTACGAATGTGTTTATTAGATCAAGAATATAATATCGCACGAGTCAATTGTGTTAGCAATCAAGAATATATTATTAAATAGTTAATTGTAAATTGTTAGTTATTGAGGATTAGATTACAATAATCACTTGGTGATAACGATTATGGAGATGAATGTACACCAAAAATTAATGAAGATGGATATACACCACAAATTCATCGAGATGGATATACACCACAAATTCATGGAGATGGATATACACCACAAATTCATGGAGATGAATATGCACCACAAATTCATAGAGATAAATTTACACCACAAAAATAAGTAATCCACTTCATGATAATTGTAATGGAAAGTGATCACCATCTTCCTACTTATAAAGAGTTTCTCTGCTTTTTTTTTTCTAAAATCGTCATTATGAATCCAAAGATTTATGTTTGGGCCAAGAGATAGAACACAAAATATTTATATACCATCATTTCAAATCAAATATTGTTTCATTGATAGGGATCCATAATAATATAACAAAACTTGTTTACTACCTTTTATGAATAATATAATAAATATTATGAAATCCAAGGTCATGTAACACTCTTTGTTACATGAAAATATTACACAAACTATTCACTACTAATTGCTACTAGTACTATAACTACTATTAGTTAAGAATCAAATCAGTGAAAACATATGGATGAATTCTCACTTTGACATAAATGAATAAAGATGAACCCTCATGGTTATCCAAAAAGCTGAGACAATAGCCACTTGCTTTCTATTAACATTAAATAATTTTTTTTAAAAGGCTAGCATGAGTTTGACAATCACCAAATATACCATTTTTTTATAATGTTAATTATTTCATTTGTTTAAAAGGTTGTACATCTGTAAAACTTTTGGTGCAGAGATCATTTATTTTCAGAAGAGATTGTTTTCTTTGTGAATGTTGTTTCTAACTCCTCATCTCCTTGCTCTAATGTTCTCTACTACAACTTTTCAAAACTATGAAGAACTTGATGTGTGTATATTACTTGTTTGAAGGGGACTTCTTCTCCAAAGAAGTGTGTATGTTTTTTATGTTATTTTCAATATTTGGTATCAAAGGGGTGTTAGATCTCCACTTCTTCTCCAAATTTTTTATTGCTCTTCTTTAAAGAAATCTTTGTTTCTTAAAAGGGAATTTTAATCTTACATATATGAATTAAAACATAGAGTATTATAGCTTAGATCTTGACTCAAATTACTAGATCTGAAAGATTATATTCAGATCTAGAAAATATTTGAGTCGGTAATCATCCCATGATCTAGATTTTTCTTGATGGATTAAGGTTTAGATCTATTGAAATAAATGATGTTTCTTTCAAATTTATACACTACTCACTTAAGATATGCCTTGTTCTTCTTATTTTAAGGGGAAATCTATGACTTGTAGAGTGCTAAAATGGAAATACTCTAAGTCACGAGATGCATGAGATTTAGCTAAGGATGGGTTTGAAGAATGACCAGATCTCATTGTTCTTGAAGAAGCTATGAAGCATCAATTCAAAGAGCAAAAACAATTGGATGGTGAGGCTTTGTTGTTTATCCATCAAGGGTTGAGAAACACAATTTTTCTTAGGATAATGTGCTCAAACACATCCAAGAAGGCCAAAGATTTACTCTAAAAAGTGTTCCAAAGGGAAAAAAGAGCCAAAGTAGTCAAGCTCTATAATCTCAGAAGAGACTTTGAGAACATAAAAATGAAAGAAGCTAAGCCACTCAACTCATCTTCATCAAAGATAATTGATATAATAAATTAATTGAAACTATATGGGAAAGACATTACAAGAAAGAGGTTGGTATAAAATCTACTTATCAGTAGATTTGAATAGTATGATCTAATAATTATTATTATTGAAGAGATAAAAGATCTTGCACAGCTTGGCTTGCAAGAACTCTTGAGCTCTTTGAAGTCATTTGAGTAAATACTTACATGGCATGAAGGAGCATCAAACAAAGTTGTCTTTCAGTCTAAGATAAACATAAACTTACTAGTTACCAAAACTCATGAGAGATACTAGAGAATTGAAAGAAGTTCAAATCTTGGAAGACAAAATGGTAGAAAAAAGAACAATCACTTTATAAATATTCTAAACACTAAGGGTTGTTCTTCTAACTCTAGTAACAATGGGGAATAAAATCTTCTCCATTATTAGTCATAGTTAATTAGATGGTAGATGATGATAGATAAGTCATGAGACATACTCATGAGATTAGATATGAAGGAAGTGATAGTCCTTCCTATTCTTATCTCATGAGATAAATCTATATGTGAAAATCCTAAATTTTAAGTCTAATTTATTTGAGTATGATACTTACAAAGTCAAAATCACTAATAGATATATTCCCATTCTATTGTATATATTCTAGAAGAAATGACATTCAAATAATGTAAGGATTATGTAAAATATTTAACCTATAAATTTTATTATAGTATAGAAGTCATGTGTTAGTTATGGTATATTATGACAAGTAAGTTATGAGACATATGCAAGGAGATGTACTTTGTAATGTAGTGATAAACTTATGAACATTTTGTCTTTTATGACTTCCACAAGTAAAATTATAATGGAGATGCATATTAATTAATGTGAGTAAGATACTTACAAAGTTGAAAACACAAATATAATTATGACCACATTATTTTGTCTTTATAAAAATGGAGGTAAGAGATTAAAAATACATACTCAAAATAATTATCTAAGCTAAATTGTCATATTACCTAAAATGAGTAGAAATAAAGATGACTCGTACACAAAGTAAGTATGGTTTTGGTAGTAAAATACCAAAAGAACAACTATAAGAGAAACCATCCTTAGTAGTTTTATTTCAACATTGACAACCACCCTGTATGCCTAGAGAAAAAATAAATAAATTCACATCATCATACCCTTCGTCCAATAATCAAGCATAACATCTCCTCGATATTAAAGAAAACTCATCATAATAAGAACGTAAACTAACCCCAAAGTATGAGAATTAATTAGAGATCCAAGTTTATTTGCCCAACTCAAGCAGTAATTAATTCACTATTAGTTAGTCAAACTACTTATAAAATTCTTATGGCTTATATATTTGTAGATATTTAGTCGATTAAATCAATTGCCCAACTAATTTTTAAAGTTGTGTCATAAATAATAAGTCTTAGCATTGTAATAATGGTGCAATATGTTTTTAGTATCATTGTTGAAGATTATTTTAGTTTGATTGGTCAACTTGAGTTAACATAATTATCTTTAAAAATAGATAGTTTTATTTTATATTGGTTAGATAAATATTTTTTATTAGTGTTCTTTATATGTTGTGTTTTATATTTTTTTTGCAGCCATCACACTTTATGAACCGAATATCTTGGACTAAGCCAATAACTTTGGACCCAAAAATTGTGAAAATGAGAAAACATATATTGAGACAAAGAGCTAATACAGAAAGCATGAAGGATATGATAGGAACTAAAATAATCAATGTTGTGCAGAACAAGCTATTCAACAACTAATTCCTCATCAAACCTTATGAGACTATTGGAGCTGGCTTAATCCAAGTGGAGAAAAAGTTATTGAAGATGTACACCTGGCCCCAACTCTAAATCAAAACTTACTAAGTTTGGTGAAATTGATCTAGAAATGATACAAGCTCATCTTCGAAGGAACTCAATGTGTCATATTTGATATAAAATCTTGAAATACTTTCTAGATGATTGAAATGACTCAAATAAAAAGTTTTGTTTTAATATTATTCATTGCTTTCACAAAGCATTAAAAATGAAAGCATTACAACTCTCCAGCCTCTAGCAAAGTAAATTAGGACAAGTCAATTATACTAGCCTACAACTCTTTGCCATAAAAAATATGGCTTGTGGATTACCCTTTGAAATTAAAATGTCATTATCCATCTATGATAAGTATGCTATGAAGGAACAATTTAAGCAACCCTTTTTCAAGGATCTTGCTTAGAGATCTCCACATCCACTTAACTTAGTCAATGTAGACATATGTGGCTCAATGTCAACTCTATCATTTGCAAGCAACAAATACTTGATATTGTTTATAGATGATGACACTAGGATGATGTGGATATATTTTTTGAAATTCAAATTTGATACTTTAAAATTTATTAGAATATTCCAAAATATAATTTGAAAGATAATCTAGTATATTGTTTAATAATATTAGAAGTGGTGGCGGTAGTGAATTCCTCTATAAGGAATTCACTAATTACTATGATAGTTATGACATAAATAGACAATTGACTATCTCTTACACAATATAACATAATGGTATAGTTGAGAGAAGAAATAGAATTTTGGTAGAAATGGCAAGGACAATACTAATTGAAAAAAAATCTATCCAAATATTTTTAGGCAGAAGTAGTCAACACTATTGTCTACTTACTCAAAAAATGCCATACTTCTACCCTAAATTATGTCACTCTATCTAAGCTTGGACTGGAAGAAAAATTTCACTGCTTTACTTAAGAGTATTTAGAAGCCTATGTTATTCTTAAGTATCTAAGTAGAATAGAGAAAATTTTGATTCTACTAGTCAAAATTTCATTCTAGTAGGATATAGTCTAAATTGAAAAGGTTAAAAACTATATATATTAGATGAAAATACATTTAATATCAGTAGAAATATATTTTTTTGATGAAGATATTAACTAGAACCAAATGAAGCAACCTTCAAAATCTCTGATTGAGATGAAAGAAATAAATCAAATTAGAAATAAGCTAGTGGTAACTAACTCAAAGCTAGATAAACCTTCTAGATTAGTAATTGAAACCTTTGAATCTAACTTAACATTTGCTTCTTCTTCTGAAATTCCCTCCCCGAATACACCTTCTATGCTAGTCAAGTATAGATCATTAGAAGATATCTTTGAATGTTGTAACTTCACTAATATGGAGTCTTATAACATTGAGAAGGTTGTACAATAATGTGAATAGGTAATATCTATAAAAAAATAGATTTTATTAAAAGAAAAAGATGGACTCTAGTGAAACCACCAAAAAAAAAGAATTTTATTGGTGTTAAATAGTAATTTAAGCTAAAAAGTCTATCCGTTTGTAGCAAATATTTTTTTAAAATAAGAATGCTTGCTAAAGGCTTCACACAACAAATTGAGATAGATTAATTAGAAATATTTGCAATAGTAGCTTGAATGGAAACTATAAGGTTAGTAATATCTTAGGCTGGATAGAATGATTGTCCTCTATATCAATTTGCTACAAAGATAGCCTTTTTGAATATGAATTTACAAGAAGAAATTTATTTATATTAACCCTCTGTCTTTATAGTAAAAGGTTTATATTCATGTCTATACAAATTAAATAATGCTTTGTATGAGTTTAAATAAGCATCTCAAGCATGATATACACATATTAACTCGTATCTATTGAATCACGGATTCATTAGAAGTATGAGTATACCAAAATTATACCTATTGAAGAATATTGCTTCTAACATTTTGATTGTGACTCTAAATGTAAATGACATTATTTTTTCAAGTAATAATAAAATTTGTTTCAAAAATTTAAAAATGATATGGTGGAGAATAAAGAAATGTTTGGGAAGAACTTCTTCATCATTTTCTCAGGATAGACATACTCCAAGATACAAATGGATTATTTATCACCTAAATCAAATACATTATTCTGAAAAGGTTATGTATGGATACATGTAAATTTGTATATATCACATTAATAGCCAATTAGAAACGCAAGGCTACTAGTTATAGAATGGTTAATGCGAACCTATATAAAAGTCTAGTTAGAAGATGTCAGTATGCCTCAACAACCATACCAAACATTGTGTATTCTATGAATATTTTATTTCACTTTAGGCATTCCCCATTTCACTTTCATGGGGCAGATAGATGGGTCTGAGATATCTTTAAGAAACCATGCACCTTGGTTTAAGATAGTTTAAACTTATGGACATTAAATTAATTAGTCACTATGATTGTGAATGGGGAGGATGTCATGATGATTATAAAAGCACATCTGGATATTTATTTTATCTTGGCACTATAGTAGTTTCTTGTTCCTCAAAAAAATAATTTATTATGGTGCTATCCACTTTTGAAATAGAATATATTTTTATTTCACTCACCAATTTGCAAGCAACTTGGTTGAGATTTTTATTTAAGGACTTGAATAATAAAGACATGCAAGTCACCATCATCTCATGTGACAATAAGTCAACCATTACAATAGTGAAGGATACAATTTTATATAATTGGAGTAAGAACATTATCTTGAAGTACCACTTCATAAAGGAAGCAACTGAGAAGTAAGAAGTCAAATTAGTTTATGATAACACCGAAACTCAAGTTGCTGATATTATAGCAAAGTCTTTGCCAAAAAAGAAACATCAATATTTTTGTGACTAGGTTGGACTCAAAATTATTTCATTAAGGGGGTTGTTAAAAATTAAATGAAAAGTTTTAAATGATGGTGCATGTGAGGAAATCACCCACTATATTTAATATATTTCTAAATTTCTTTTTTATTCATTTTTAATTTTTAATATTTCTTTTGCACAAAAGTCACACATTTGTAAAAAGAAATAGTATGCAGATCATTTCATATTGGAGCATTTTTGTTTTTCTTTAAGAACTCTTTCTCTCTCTCTCCCTTCTTCTTCTTCTTCTTCTTCTTCGTACCTTCATTTTTCTTTAATAGGGCATCTAAATTGGGAAGAACATGATAGTTCCTAGTGTTATTTGTATAATATTTTAAGTTATTATTAACTAATAAATATTAGGTCTCCACCTATGATTTATGTTATTGGGATGAAAAGATTGTGGACAAGGTCATTTCAAGGATGAATTGTGTCAAATTTTACTATTTACCTAATTATGACGTTAATATTTCTTTCATAATTGAGGTGATGCTAATTCATTATATAAACATATTTTTTTGTTAATATTATAAGATTCCTTAGTTTTTTGTCAATTTAAATTTATCCATCAATCATTATAAGATTACTCATAAATCAATATTTCACAAATCTAATCTTGTTAGTCCTAAATGACTAAAGTTTAAAGTGTGGACAAACAAGATTGCATGCTTTTTAAAGTTATTGTTAACAATTCCTTTTGATGTCAACATTATGATCATCATCCATTAACCATTAAACTTTACTATTCACCAAATTATGAGGTTAATCTTTATTTCATAACTAGGGTGATGCTAGTGTTAAAACTATGTTTATACTAAAAGACATATAATTGTTTTGAATCTTTGTTGGATGCTTTGTGTTATTTTAAATTACAATTTCATTTGTAATGAGTTATGTTTGCATTGAAATAGTAAATGCACATGTCCTTTATTCTACATAATAAATGATTTGGTACGTAGAGTTTGATTTATGCACTGAATATCAAATCATCGGTTCTTGTAAAACATAAGATAGTTATTCACAATTTAAATGGAGTTCAATATATCATTGGTAATATTGTAGCTTAATATTTTAGTAGGTCTGTATTGACTATGAGGAATAATAAAATTCCAATCTTTTATGCTAGTATACTTTTGTGCATTGAATGAGATAGCAATGGTGTGATTATTTTATTTTATATAGACATATAAAATAAAATATATAATTTTGTTATCATAAATGCTATTATTTTTAATCTTGAGATAATTAATTGAAACATGTACTTGTTAATAGTTATGTTGATTCAAAAAGGTGAGATATATAAATAGATTTATAAACTCCTTGAGTTGGATAACATTATAAGCAATATGATGAATATTAATTATTTATAGAATCTATATCTTATTAGATAGATTGATGATATCCTCTTGAAATATACTTATAAGTTTTGATAGTGTCAAACCGTACAATGTGATTTCATCTGAGAAATCAAATAAGTTAAGTGGAATGTCTCGACGAAACAATAACAACTGATTAAATCATATTATTAGTAATTTGATTCAATCGATTGGTATCTACAATTTTGATATGGAGAGTTTAATAAATATTAAATAATAATAGCCTCAAATTATTTCAAATAAGTTAGGGAGTGCAATTATAATTTTATAGTGAAATAATTTATAATTACTATAAATAATACAATAAATCTTATATTGAAATCTCAAAATCTTATTTAAGCTAGGGTCCCTTCCGTAGCCTCATCAAGTATCATCATAGACAATTTATTATTAAAGATTTTGTTTATTTGTTTAAAGTAGATATATGTATATAAAAATAGATGAATTGGTTTGATTAAATCACTTTAATTTATTTTGTTAAAATCAGATTAATTAATTTAATTTGAAATAAAATTAATTATTTGATTTTGTGTGTTTGTGTGTATGTATGTTTATATATATATATATATATATAATAAAATAAACTAATTCTCTTAATAATAATAATTTAAAAGTTAAAAACATCACATCCACTTTTAAAAGTGGATGAGATGAAAAATAATTTTTAGGGGGAATTATGTTTAGGGGTGCTCCCCAAGAAAAATTTAAGAATTTGAAACTTATATTTTTAAGTTAAAAAAAAAGTCACCAAAATCTTAAAATATTTATATTTAGTGCACTCTATTACATTTATCCTAAACTATCATTGCCCTCTCCCATAGACCCTCGCCCTCTCCCATTGAGCTCGACCACGAGTTGCATCGATCTCTTAGAGCTTGTGGTCGTGCCCCTGGAGCTCGAGCAAGAGCTCCTCCGAGCTCTAGGGACTTGGCGTCATCCTCCATTGAGTTCCTATAGCTTGATCGAGAGCTCCTTCGAGCTCGACCAAGAGCTTTGTCGAGCTCTTGGAGCTCGATGACGAGTCGAAGAAGCTCTCGGTCGAGCTCCGGAAGCTTGACCGTGAGCTTCTTAAGAATTTAAGTGTATTTATTTTTAGTTTTAAGAATTTTTTTAAAAATATCAAAATTTTAGTTTCTAAATCATAAAAATTTTTGGGGAAACACCCCAAAACATAATTCTCCCTAATTTTTATTATTTCAAGTTTAAAAAGCCAAAGAAAAGGATGTCCGCGATTGATTGCAAACAAAAATTTTGTTGTGGGAATTATGTTTTGGGGTGCTCTCCCATACAAATTTAAGAATTTGAAACTTATTTTTTTTAATTTGAAAAAAAATCACCAAAATCTTAAATTATTTAAATTTGGGGCACTCTATTACATTTATCATAAACTACCCTCGCCACCTCCCCATCGGCCCTCTCCCATCGATCCTCGCCCTCTCCCATCGAGCTCGACCGAGACCTCCTTCGAGCTCCCGGAGCCCAACCGAGAGCTCGATAGAGCTCTTAGCGAGCTCCATTGAGCTTCTAGAGGTCGACCGAAAGCTTTGTCAAGCTTTGTCAAGCTTCTGGAGCTCGATGACTAGCTAGATGGAGCTCTCGGCCGAGCTCTAGGAGCTTAGCATCAAGCTATATCGAGCTCGACTGAATGCTCCATTGAGCTTTTGGAGCTTGACCAAGAATTCTGTTGAGCAACTGGAGCTCGACAACGAGCTCGATGGAGCATTCAGTTGAGCTCTAGAAGAGCACAACGAGCTTTCGGAGCTCTTGGTCGAGCTTTAGGAGCTCGATGAAGTTTGATGCCGGCCCTTTGAGCTCGACCGTGAGTTCCATCGAGCTCGTAATTCGAGCTCCAGGGGCTTGATGGTGCTCTTGTTCGAGCTCCAGGAGTTCGAAGGAACTCTTAGTAAAGCTCCAAGAGTGTGACCATGAGTTCAATCGAGCTCGATGGGAAGGGCGAGGGTTGATGGGAGAGGGCTGATGAGAGAGGGTGAGGGTAGTGTAGGATAAACGTAATAGAGTACCCCAAATTTAAATAATTTAAGATTTTGATGACTTTTATTCAAATTTAAATAGATAAGTTTCAATTCTTAAATTTTTCTAGGAGAGCACCCCGATACATAATTTCCTCACTTTTATTTATTCTTCTCCATGAAGGACTCGGAGAGGATATACATGAGATGACTACACTTTTAGTTGCAAACTAAGACCATCCTTCGAGATATGTTTTAAATCTAAAATGATGATTTGATTCCACCCTTAAAACTCAAATGTTCCAATTTACATGTGATATCAAGAAGAGAGATTCTAGGCCCAATCATTATAAGATAACTCATAAACCAATAATTTATAATTTTTGTCTTGTTATTCATGAATGACTAAAGTTTAGAATGTGGATGAACAAGATTGTATGATTTTTAAAGTTATTTGCAACACTTCCATTGGAAGTCAACATTACTATCAAAAGTTCTTAACCATTGAATGCCTCAATTTACAAGCAATATCAATAAGAGAGATTCCAACCCCAACAACTAGTTCATGGTATAGGCATACTTTTTGTTAATATTCTAGAATTCCATATATTTTTTTCAATTTAAATTTTTCCATCAACATAATAAGATAACTTATAAACAAATATTTCATAATTCTAGTCTTGCTGGTCCTAAATGGCTAAAGTTTAGAATGTGGACAAACAAGATCGTATGCTTTTTAAAGTTATTTTCAACACTTCCTTTGGAAATCAACATTATAATTATAATTCATTAAATATAAGAAATTTTTGTTTTGGCACACTAAATATAAGATATTTGAAAAAACAAATATCTTAATTTTTCATTATTAAAAAAAAGTACATCAAACTCAAAAATAATTAAATTTTGTTGTCTTGACATTAATCAACTCAATTTTACCCTCTAAAATTTTAAAAAATAAAATAAAATATGATTAAGTTATTTCTTAAACTACTTTTCCAAATCCAGAAAATCACTTCCCAAATCCATAAATCATTGAAATGAGGTATAAATCTACAAACAAATATATATATATATATATATATATATATATATATATATATATATATATATATATATATATATATATGTATGTATATGTATGTGTGTGTGTGTTTGTGTGTGTGTGTGTGTGTGTGAGCACACACGCGCGTGTGTTTATATGTGTGTATATGTATAATTAATATATATAAACATATAATAATATATGTATATATATGTGTGTGTATACACATATATAAACATATAATATTATATGTTTATATATAATAATTATATATTTTATATAGATACAGACATAAAAACATATAAGTATATATATATATATATATGTATGTATGTATGTATGTATGTTTATATATCTACATATATTTATATATAATTATATATGTGTTTTTATACATGTATCTTTATATGTATATATAATCAATTTTGTTTATCAATCAATATCATTATTTTGGCTATGTTGTAGTCATGAATATGGAGTGCATTGGTTCAAGACCTACTTTCTACACTTTAACTATTAATTAAAATTTTATAACTATCTTTCGAGAAACTATGATTTCTGAATTTGGAAAGATCGTTTAGGAATAATAGTTGTTGAATTAAGTAAAGCAGCTTTTATTTTTATTTTTTCAAATTAGAAGGGCAAATAAATTTGATAAATTTTAGTATACCAAAATTTAAAGTTATTCTAGTTTATTATATTTTCTTTATTTTGAAAATTAAATTCTTTTTTTAATAAAATATTTTATTATTGGTGTAACAAAATACAAATTCAAATGGCCCATTAAACTTTGAAGTTTCAATTTACAGGTGGTATTAGGAATTTTGGCCCAACATCCAATTTATGGTATACTTCTTTAGAGTTTTGGCAATTTAAATCTTCTCATCAATCATTATAATATAATTAATTAATAAACCAATATTTCAGAATTTTAGTCTTGTTAGCCATGAATGACTAAAGTTTAGAATGTGTAAGAAAAAGATTGTATGATTTTTAAAGCAACAATTACACATTCACCACCTCAACGCCGCTCCCCCCCCCCCATTCCGATACAACTACCACTCTTTCTCTCTCCTATTTATTCATACAGAACCAAAGTGAATCTTCCCCTTCCAAGAGCTTCCATGATCACTAAAACTCTAGTTGTTTTGCTTCTGCACTTATCCGTGCTCCTGGGCTACGTCAATGGAAGAAAAATAGAAATAAAAGATAAAACCAGTCGGGTAGTTATTGAGGAAGAACAAGAAGAAAAAGGTGACAGCATACTACAGCTTCCTGGTCAGCCATACGTATCTTTTCGACAGTTTTCCGGTTACGTTAGGGTTGATGAAGTTGCTGGCAGAGCTCTCTTTTACTGGCTAACTGAAGCTGCCGATCATCACTCAGACAAACCCTTGGTCGTGTGGCTCAATGGAGGTAACACTGTAATTAATAGAGTTGGTTGTTATTCACCTTTCTATTATTTTAACTTAATCGTGGCATAGTAAATATTTTAACTCTTGCTTGGAGTAGGAGTAGCTAATGAGAATTTAAATGTGGGGAAATTCCTACCTGCTATTTTTATATTGCTAATATAATTTATTTTACTTTATTTTTTATAAAATATGTCTTACTAGAAACTTACATCTTATTTTTTAATAAAAAACTGTTTTTTATTCTATAAATTGAAATTATATAATTTGTAATTTATTTTATATTTAGAAAAACTTAAGAAAAATCATTTACCCAAGGAAAACATAAAACTTGTTTTTTGTATTTTTTTTTTTCTATATTTTCATCCATATCAGTTTATCAATAATTTTATATATAAATTGGAATATCATTTTAGTTTTTACTCAATGAATCCAAAATCAAATTCTCCAAAGATCCATCAAATATTTTGGTTATTATTAAGTTTAAAGATAATTCGTATGTGTTATCCAAGACCCCAAAAATGTAGGTTTCCTTATTATTATAAAATATTTTATAACATTTTTAAAATAGTTTCCCATTTGAATTTTTTTGCATAAAAAACTATATTCCAAGATAATAATATTTAACATCAACTTTTAGCATTTGACTAAAATAAAAATCTACTATAAATCATTGTTTGCATCCAATTTGGTATTTGATACTTGTTTGTACAAAATATTAATACTTAATAATTTGGACAAGTCATATATATATACAAGTGTGTGTGTGTGTGTGTGTGTGTGCGTGGCACGCGTGCGCGTGTGTGTAATGTGGCATATCAGTTATTGAATACATATACTGAATACATGTTCTATTTTTATCTTTATCAATTAGCCTAATTCATACTACAGTGGTAATGTGGCTTTACCTAATCAATCTCATGCCCTAAGACCCAAATATGGAAGGGCAAGAAATAATATGTGATAGGTTAGGGACGAATATATGTGTGTGTGTGTGTGCGCGCGCGCGCTCACGCATGCGTATTAAAATTGTGGACATTAATGCTTTTTAAAACCCAATTCTGAGGATAACTTTTTATTACCACATGAGTCTAGTTTTTACAAAAAAATAATGTTCTCATTATTTTTTATAAAAATAATATATGTTCTAAACTTTTTGATAGTTAAATTTTATCTATGAATAGCTTTACTCTTGTGTGTGTGTGTTGACATCTCTTTCCCTTCAACTAATCCCATATTATCTCACTGTCTCTATATATGAGGGTCTTAATGCTTTGGGGCGAAGCAGGTAAGATCATTATTCCAGCAGTATGTACAAAGACTTTGACAAACACGTATTCAATTTTTTTGAAGATCAAACTTGTATCCCCATAATTTGATTGTCTTGCACATTTATTAATCATATTAACTGCTAGTATTGGTATTCACTCCTATCAAATTAGTTATTCTTACAAATACAGAATATTTATTGTTAGTGATCTAAATATTACTAATTTTTAATGTCTAGGTGCTCAAAATGTTTTTCTTTTTTTTTTTTTCTGTTCTAGTGTGAACATTTATATACCTACCATAATCGAGGGCTAAGCCTAGCAAGTAGCCCATTTCAATTTAAAAATTAAGTGATCTTCGGAATTAGATTAAGCCTCACAATACACATATTCTCTATTGCATAATATTTCCATTTTTATAAAAAATGAAAGATATTGTGTGGATCCAAATGGTTGCTTATGCTCAATCAATAACCATTGGCAATGAATGATGCCCCCTTGAAATGAGCACAGCGATAGGGCTCCAGAATCGGGCCACCAACCTGCGTGGCGTAATGAGAAAGATGCATTTAGGAACAACAGAAAACAGGACTCATTATTATGCCACAATTACGACTTCTGTTGACCGACCTGTCATCTTCTTTATTATTCGGTGTGTTATTAATACGTTACCCACCTGCAACTCTTCCGCGATGTTAGTCCCATATACTCGCCCTTTGCCCTATCTCCATGTATTTATGCCTAAGTGAGAAATAAATATGATAATTTAGCCTGGCCAGACAGCAATGGGCCAGTGGGGTAGCGGCAAGGGAATAGAGTTCAGGAGTTTGAGCATTTGTTTAATCCATCTCTCCCATGCAACGGTCAATAATCCATTGTCCTAATGGACGATACAACTTAAAAAGAGAGAAAAAAAAGTGTTTTTAGGCGAGTTTAAAGTAAATATCTATTCACGTTGCGAAATATGGTAGAGGGATGTGAAAACATAAAATTTAAGATTTAACAAATTATTAAGGTAAAATGAGTTACAGAGTATCCCAAATGAAGATGCCCTTAGATTGTATATAGAGTAGAGGCTAAAATTAGAAAGAGGTTACAATATATGTTACAAAGCAGAGGTGGGTTGAACGATATAAGGTTACTAAGATGACATGAGAGAGAAAAATAATAGTGAGATTAACCATAGAATATGCAATAAGAATGAAGACAATCATATCTTAGTTAACAATCTCAGAATATGTCTTTTCATAGTTTCAAGAAGATGAAAAGCCTTGTGGCTTGATAATATCCCATTAAAGTTAAGAGGGTCATCATGGGACGTATCGTTTAAGTATCATAAGGTTGACTAGATTGTTTAACAAGATTATGAGGACTAAAAAAATATCAAATGAATTGAGGCAAATATTTTAATTTTCTTATATTATAATAAGAGAGATATTGAAGTTTATGATAACTATATGGATATTAAAGAGTCATATATTCAAAAAAAAATAAAAATTTCAAATAATTAATTTGAATTATGTCACGTGTTATTTGTTGTTTATTAACAACAAATCTTTGTTTTGACAAGTATTTCAAATAACTGAGATAAACAGAAGAAGAAAAGAAGAGAGAATCTGAGAGCACAGCAGCAGAGAGAAAACCAAGCAATTTTCAATAAAAATATGTCCTGCATATTACTTTACACCTATTTATAGCTATTTACATACTGGCTCTGATAATTGTTAAGAAAAATAAACAGAAATTACTTTACATCTATTTACACACATCTTTAATAAATATTTAATAAAGGTATAAAGCTAAATTCACAAGAGGCCCAAACCAACTGTATCGCCATTTGATGTAGTTGGTAATAGTCCAAGCTTTTCTTGGAAGTAAGCCAACTTTTCTCTAGGCAAGGGATTGGTGAATATATCAGCAACTTGTTCTTCAATCCTGTAAAAAACTAACTTAAATTCATAAGAGTTAATAGCATCTTTGATGAAGTGATATTTTAAGCATATATGTTTAGTTTAACTATGCATAACCACATCACTTGCAATAGATATAATCGATTGATTATCACAGTGAATTTTAGTTGGCCAGTCTAATGATTTATCTTGATCATTCAAGAGTTTTCTTAACAATAATGCTAGAGAAGTAGCTACTGAAGCTGAAACATATTCAGCTTCAGTAGTAGATAAGGCAACTATGGATTGATTCTTGGACTGCAATGAAACCATCGTAGTTCCCAGACTAAATACATATCCAGAGGTACTTTTGTAATCCTTTGGACATCCTACCTAGTCACTGTCACAATGACCAAATATTTCAGTGTAACTAGTCTTAGTGTATTTCAGACCTAAGTCAATGGTTCCTTTGAGATATCTCAATATTCTTTTGGCAGCACTTAGGTGTATGCAAGGATTAAAATATCGGTTTCTACGGATATATCGGTACTTTAATTTTACGGATATATCGGATATATCGAAGATATATCGGTGTGTATTTGTATATGAGTATCAATCAAGGATAGATATATCGATCTTAATGGATATATCGATACTTAGAATTTATGGATATATCGGAGATATATCGGTGAATATATCAGAAATTTTTATCATTGGGTGTATGTGATTTGGTGCATGCATAAAACATGATAGTAAATAGACTGAATATACTTTATCAGGTCTTGTTGCAGATCCATATAGCAAGCTTCCAATTAAGCTTCTGTATATTATTCCATTTACTAATCTTCCTTGGGCAGAAAGTAGTTTTTGATTTACTTTTAAAGGGGTAGAGACAAGATTACAATCTCTCATTCCAAAGTTCTTTAGTATTGATTTTATATATGTTGTTTCAAAGATAGACACGCCACTTGTGTCTTGAGATATTTCAAGTCCTAAGAATTATTTTAAGTTACCTAGGTCGACATTTCATACTTGGTCTCCATTTCTATTCTAAAATCATTTATTAATTTAGTTTTATTACTTGTGAAAATAATATCATCCACATATATAGATACAATTAAAATTCCAGATTTCTTAACTTTCTTAATGTAGAGTGTAGGCTAACTCTTACTTCTTTTGAATCCTTGATTCAATAGGTAAGTATTTATTTGTTGATACCAAGCACGAGGAGCTTGTTTCAACCCATATAAAGCCTTATTTAATTTATAAACATGGTATTATCTTCCTTGTTTTATAAACCCAAGGGGTTGCTCAACATAAATTTCTTTTTTGAGTTTTCCATTCAAGAAGGCAAACTTTATATCGAGTTAGAATAAATTCCAACCCTTCTGTCCAGCTAAGGCTATTAAAAGTCTTACTGTTTCCAACCTTGCTACTGGAGCAAAGGTCTCTTTGTAATCTGTTCCGGGCTTTTGAGAGTAGCATTTGGCCACTAATCGAGCCTTATATACAGGCTGATTTGAGATAGGTTTAGTCTTAATCCTAAAGATCCATTTTATCCCTTTACTGTGTTTATTTGGGGGCAGGTCAACCAGAGTCCATGTGTTATTTTTTTCAATGACAGACATTTATGTCTTCATTGCTTTTATCCAGAATTGATGTTTTACAGTCTCTTCATAGTTGAGTGACTCAATTGAGGCGTAATTACATCTCTGGTATATGTCAATTATGTCTTTATATTTAATAGGTGTATTTATTTTATTTGATTCACCCAACACAGATTTAGATTTAGATTTAGAAACAGAATCAAAAATATATTCAGAAGCAGATTCAGACATACATTCAATAGCATATTTAGAATTAGATTTAGAAAATGAGTAGAAATCATACATTGGAGTGCATTTTTATTTATTGTTAGTTGTGGCATTTCCATTACAGCATTTTTTTTTTTGCAGATTGATTTTCATCAAGGTTTTCACCCCATTTAATGTTTTCATCAATTAATATATCTCTACTCACTAGAAAGGACTTAGTTTCTGGTGAATACAGTTTATAACCTTTTGATTGCAGACTGTATCCTGTTAGTATGCACTTTAGACTCTCAGAGTCTAATTTAATTCTATATGCATTTGGTATGTGGGAGTAGCAAACACTCCCGAATACCCTTAAGTGTTTAACACTAGGTTTTCTGCCACTCCAGGCTTGCACTGGAGTAAAATTATCCAGTGATTTTCTGGGTCATCTATTGAGTAGATACACTAAGGTGTTCATTACTTCTGCCCAATAGATTTTAGGTAGAGGTGTCAAACGGGACGTGTCGGGCCAGCCCGACCAATTTTTAGCTGGTCCGCCGTGCTTCCGTGTCGGGCCAGGCACGACATGGTTACTGTACCGTGTCGTGCCTGGCCCGGTATGGTTCTGTGGAGGTTAGCCCGGCACGGGCCCGGGGCACAAATCCGTCAGGTTCTACCCAGTCAAGCCGAACCCTAATTTTTTAAAAAGTAGGGTTTAGCAGCACACCGCCACCCACCCTTTCGTCATGTTTCTTCTTCACTATCGGGGGTCAGCAAGTTTCGCCCTTTGGGCTCAGTTTCTACTGCTGGGGAGGTTTCTCGGCTCATGTCGAGATGCCGTGCTAATGGGCCACGATACCATGCCGGGCTAGGCACGGCACAAAGCCAGGTTGGCCCTGGCACGACACGACATGATTGGTGCCATGGATAGGCATGACACGGGCATGGGCACAAGAAATTCCCATGCCGGGCTGGCCCAGGCACGGCCGAATCATGTCGTGCCTCTTGCCGGGCCGGGCTGGCCCGGCCCGGTTGACACCTTTAATTTTAGGTAAATACTTTTCATTTAGAATTGACCTAGCCATCTCCATTACAATCCTATTCTTTCTCTCCACGACACTATTCTGTTGTTGTGAGTAAGCAGTGGTCAATTACTTATTTATCTCTTTTAATCCACAAAAATCAGTGAATTTTTGAGAGAGAAATTCACCATATTTGTTCATTCTAAGTATTTTTATACTTAATCCAGATTGTCTTTTGACAATGGATAATAGCTTCTTGAAACAGTCAAGTGCCTCATACTTGTGCTTCAAAAAGAATACCCACATTTGTCTTGTACAATCATCGATAAACAGTAAAAAATAACTACTGTTGCCTAATGACTATACTGACATAGGTCCACAAATATCAGCATGCATCAGTTCCAGTGGTTTAGTGGCTCTCCAGGTAGAGTGTCTAAGAAAAATTTTCCTAGTCTGTTTTCCCTGTGAGCATTCCTTACTGACAGAATTTGGGATGACAAGGTTTGAGGGCACTCTATTCACAAGATTTTTTTCAAAAATATTTTTTAGTCTTAAATAGTTTTAAGTGCCCAAACCTCCTATGCCAAAGAGAGGCTTCAGACTCAACATTCATGGATAATGCCTTGTCTGTTCTTTGATCAAATGTCAGTGGACTTGACATTTTCACTATCCATGAGGGCTGATTACTCTCGTCACAAATATTTCACATGTATTATTTTTTAATACCAATCTGTATCCTCTTTCAATTAATTGACCAACACTCAGTAGGTTCTGGTTCATGGCTGGAACCAAGAGCACATCCTTTATAAGTATGACTCTAGTGCAAGTAGGTACTGTCACTTTACTTTTAGCTTTTGTCTCAACTAAGCCATAATTGCTTAATTTCACTTATGAATTTATTACTGGAAGTAAATCCACAAATACTTTCTTATTGTCGGACATGTGATTTGAGCAACCACTCTCCAAAAACCATGTGTATGGTGAATGTGGCTCACTTATTTCATTTGCATAAAATAAATGCTCTACAGAGGCTACTCACTTTACATAGCCAATATACTGTTTAAGATTACTTTTACAATCCTTTGAGGTATGCCCAAACTTTTTACAGTTTAGGCATTGATTTTATTTTCGAAACCAACACTCTATTATACTGTGGTTAGATCTCTTGCATATGTTGCAAGAGATATATGAGTCCTTATATGAGTCAACTGAGAGTGTAGAAGAAGAAGAACCAATTTTAGTTTTATTTTTATTTTTAAATTTAGAAGCATACCTCGTGCCTGATCTTCTGTTTCTTATCTCTCTAGGTTGAATATCTTCTTTGGTAGGCTATTTTTCCATCTCGGTTGCATTGTTATTCCTCTAGAGCATGTTGCCCTTTTAAACAGTCGACTTTCATATGACTTCAGTGAGTTCAGGACTTGCTGAATGGTTAACTTCGACATGTCTTTGGTTACATCTATCACATACTGGATTTCTTGCAGAATCAAAATGAACCCACTATCTTGAAACTGTCAGTTAATGACCTCAGAATCTTTTCCACGACCCGCGCATCGGACAACTTTTCTCCATCTCGGTTGAGTTGATACACCACGGTTTGCACACGCGTGATGTAATTGGGCACACCTTCTGATTCCTTAATCTTCATACATTCTAACTCATTACGAAAAGTTTGAAAATAAACTTGTTTAACTCGGTCGGTTTCTTTGTACGCAATCTCCAAGATGTCTCATGCTTCTTTTGAAGTTTTCGCATTCGTAATCTTCTCAAATCTGACTCATCAATAGCTCGGAACAACACATACAATGACGTCTTATCTTTTGATCGTGTTTCTTTCAACACTTTATTTTGAGCCGCCGTATATCTTTCGGTATATTCTGGTTTTTCGAATTATTATTGAACCACCTCCCAACAATTCACATAATCGAGAAGAGATTTCATTTGAATATTCTAATTCTCGTAGTCCACCTTTGTTAATTAGGGCAGCGAGACATTATTGATTATACTTCATATTTCTTCAATTCTTATTTGTAAAAAAAATTACTTGCTGCAAATTATAATTGAGGAGAATTATTTCTTAAGAGTGACTTTTTATTTTATTCTGTTTTTTACAAGTAATATAATAATTTATTTATAGGTTATATATTGAGCGCATAAAATTGAAAATTAAAAATCATTATTATCTATAAGAGTAACGGGTGAATCTTGATATTTCAATCATTGGCATTAAAAACATATATTTAATGTTCTAAATACCACACAGGACCTGGGTGTTCTTCAGTGGCTTTTGGCGCATCTGAGGAAATAGGGCCGTTCAGAATAAGCAAAGACGGTACGGGGCTACACTTGAACAAGCACTCATGGAATACTCTGGCAAATCTCTTGTTTTTAGAAACTCCTGCTGGTGTTGGTTTTTCGTACACAAACCGCTCCTCTGATTTGCTCGATACGGGTGACACTCGCACTGGTACAAGAATTTCCCTGATAATTTCAGTATATCCATACAAGTATGATCTTTCAATCCAGTATGTTTATTCAACAAGCTTCATATTATTGGCTTTGTTTCAGCCAAGGATTCTCTTCAATTCCTCGTTGGATGGCTGCAACGATTTCCTAGATACAAGGAACGAGAACTTTATCTCACAGGGGAGAGCTATGCAGGTCATTATGTTCCCCAACTTGCGCTAGAAATTATTCTGCACAATGAAGCTTCAGAGCATCAAATCAATCTCAAAGGGATCATGGTAATTCCTTATTGCTTGTGTTATCTTTTTAACTGTTATTCCAAAAATTTAGGTCTTATGAGCGTGACTACCATCTAGTTGAAACTGTAATGATTTCAGTTTCGAATCCATGTTCATTTTATTCGATTGTTCATAGATCGAATTTCGAATTCTTCGCGGATACGTCTGTCAGTGATGTGGTGAACTGTTTAGTGAAATTACAAGACGAAACCGCAGAGCTGCCGGTCAATGAAATTCAATTTAATCTAAGCATCAACAGAAGAGAACAGAATATTGGAATTCCATTATCTGTGTTCTGTCGATCGATTATTCAATTTGTTAGTGTTCATCTGCTGTTTGTTCAAGCTAGCAGGTCGTTCACAACCTTGGTGATTGAAAATCATTAATGTTAAGCTTGTTTACATTCTCAAGCAATTTATTCAACTTGGTGCCAAATAATGGAGCAATAATCTTTCAAGTTCTTTAGTCAGTGTCAGTCTAGATCATTTATGTTTATGTGCATATATGTGCATGCATATCTATCATATATACATGTATTTGTGTTTGTATATGCCCATATATCCACCCCTCAAAACAGTATTCAATCATATCTTCATATTCATTAATCATGCCAAATACCATGTAGGTTGGCAATGCAGTTATAGACAACTACTATGACAATCTTGGGACAGTGACATTTTGGTGGAGTCATGCAATGATTTCTGATGAAACATACCGGCAACTCATCCACGCCTGTGATTTTAGTGAGCAGAAAACATCTGATGAATGTGAATATATTTACAGTTATGCAATGGAACGAGAATTTGGAAACATTGATCAATACAACATCTATGCACCGCCCTGCAGCAATCAAACCCCTTCTCACCCAACCATTCGGTTTCCTCACCAACCTCATAAGGTAATATATCCCGCATATACTTACACACATACAATGTCTCTGTCATTTTTTCTTTAATGTATGTATTTCTTTTGCAATCAGATCTTCCAGCAAATTTCTGGATATGATCCTTGCTCAGAGAATCATGCTGAGATGTACTACAACAGGCCAGATGTTCAGCAAGCTCTCCATGCAAACAGAACTAAAATTCCTTATAAGTGGACTGCTTGCAGGTGAAGCATTTGATTGAATGTTCATAGAATTGTTTAATTGTAAAACATCCATCTTTACTTGTTGCAGTGAGCTGCTGAACCGAAATTGGAATGATGCCAATGTTTCAATTCTCCCAATTTACAGACAAATGATAGCAGCTGGGTTAAGGATTTGGGTCTTCAGGTATGAAAACAAGTGTTCTCTTCTATGTGCTCATTTGTGCTCCTCCTAAATGCTCAATTATTTTCTCTTCATGATTCTTTTGTAGTGGCGATGTTGACTCTGTTGTGCCAGTTACTGCCACGAGATACTCTCTTGCCCAACTCAATCTAACCAGAAAAATCGCGTGGTATCCTTGGTATGTTAAAGAACAGGTCAGTCAAACTCTATCATCTGGGTGAACCTTTGAAAAGCACATTTTTTGCCTCATATGGGTATGAATCTGTGAAGGTGGGAGGCTGGACGGTGGTGTATCAGGGGATAACTTTTGCAACTGTCAGAGGAGCTGGCCATGAAGTTCCGCTTTTCAAGCCAGAATCAGCTCTTCAGCTATTCAAATATTTTTTAAAAGGAAAGCCTCTTCCTGCATTTTGAGTTTATTTCCTCTCACAATATCGTGAGTATGGATTATACTCTCTACATTATAAACTTTCATAGTTATACATGGATATTTCATGGTGCACATGTGTGGTATTATTTGCTTATGCTGACTTTCAAAGGCACATATATACTCAAAGCTATTGAGTCTCAATCTATCCTTGTGTGTGTGTGTGTGCGTGCTTGCGTGTCTTTTCTTAAACTTGTTACATTAAGGAAATATAATAAAAATAAAAAAGTATATTGGCTTAACTCAAAATAGTGGTGAATTACTCAATACTTGATTTTAGAAAGTTCAACCATAGCAAGTTACATAATGTTTACGTCCATGAAAATAGGAACAATAAATGAAAGTAATAAATAACCACTCTTTATTGGCTTCATAACAAAAGTAATAAAAATATGACTTAAATTTTTTTTTAATGGCATCTTATTAGTGTGTGTGTGTGTGTGTGATGCGTCTGATTATATAAATATTATTATATCAGATTTTATAAAAATTTTAAAATTAAATATATTTTAGTGTTAATATTGTTAATTAATTATCTAAGAAATTTTTATGTTATATGTATATATTAGAAGTATTTTGATGTAATGATAAATGTATTCGTCAAGATAGTGATAAGTCTTTGATTTTAGACTTATTAAAATATAATTTATTTTATTTTCTTAAGTAAGATTATCTATATATTAATCTCTTGCATATTTTGTGCTAAAGATGAATGTCATATTTTGTGTTAAAATACAAATAGTCATTAGTTATCATATATATATATATATATGATAACTTTAGGTATTTGGGATTACTCATCCACACCTTAAAATATATATTGAAGTTATTGAGATGGGCCTACCTTAAGTTATTAGGTGGAGGTGGCAAAGTGGGTTAGGCCAAATAGGTAGGCCCCAACACTTTGGTTGTAAATGTTGTCCTTGTGACTATGACTAATGACTATTTGTATTTTTTTAATCCTCATTTAAATTATATACAATTTCATTTTTTTTTTCATAATTTTTATTATATTTTCTCTAAAAGTTAGAAATGGTAATTATACATGAATTGGAAATAGTGCGTGAAACTAAAAATGTCAATTGGGCTAGGCAGTCCAGACACGAATCAGGGCATGAAACATCATGGTCTAGAATTATGCATGGTCCTGGATCATGCTGCCCGAGGCACACCTTATGTCGTGTTGGGCATGTGTGAGTCGTGCCTCTTACTGCATGAGGCATGAGCCATGATTAGGCATGGGTGAGTCTTTGGTCATGGGTCTAGCCTCATTTAGTGACTGTCTGATGGTGTAATATTAAAAAAAACCAGCCATGTAATTTGAATTTTGTTTATGTGGCTAGTCGTAATTGGATGGCCTCCCTAACACACCTATTGTGGCCGGTCGCAATTGTGGTATGTCGTTGTCCCTATCATATATTATTTTTTGAAAAAAAAAATTATTTTTTAGCAGTATTACAAGTAGCCGTTAGATTATACCCGAGAGGTATAGGTCATAATCAGATGGATGCCCTGAATCTGATCACTTATCTTTACAAAAAATATCAATAAAATAATAATTTTTAAATATTTTTGAATTCTCTATAAATTTAGAAGAAGAAATTTATTACTTTCATTCTAAATTTATTTTTCTTCTCTCTCTCTCTCCCTCTCCTTTGTGTTATCTTTTCTATTTCTCATCTTTTGAAATTTTTAATATTTGATATATTATTTTATTATGTAATTAATTATTTAATTGTTTATTTAATTATTAATTTTATTATTTATTTAATTATTTATTTAATTATTTATTTAATTATTTATTTTAAGAATTATGGCCCATGGTTTATGTTTATCATCATATGGGATAAAAGGTGTTGTGGGTATGCCTGTGCAACTTGTCTCAAGGTTAAATTTTAAGAGTGGTTTAGTTTTTACAATAAAGTGGTCTACAGTGATGGTACTTTTTTTAATATTTAATTTTTTGAGTTTTATTTTGTTTTACTTTCATAATCTATTTAATAAATACAAATATTAAAAAAAAAATATCACATAGTAAATTTAATAATAATGAATACAATGTTGAAATAAATATTGATAAAAATAATAATCCAATGGCTTCGACCCAAACTAATTTGTTATATAAAAATAAAAATTAGATGAACATCAGTAGTATGGATGCATTTTAAACTAATAAGAAATAAAAATTATATGAATATCGATGGAGAATTAGTATAATGCATATATTATCAAAAGATACACACACACACACAGACATATGATTGTGTGTGAGATTGGATATCTAAAGAGGCATACCAATCAATATATTAAAAAATATGGTATATTAAACCTTTGACAAATCTAACTTAATAGTGGGGTCTTTTAAGTTGGATGTAGTTCAGTTTCATTAACTCACTTCATATACCATAATGATTTTGAGAGAAAATCTAACTAAATTAATTATGATCATGACTCTTCTAATTAGATTTTTAGAGGATCATTGGGTAGTTGGTATTATAAAGATCTACTTCTAGCCTTTTTATTATAGGGTTTTTAGGTCCACAAGTATGAATGCCATAAAAAAAATATTATAAGTTAAAAAAATTATTAATAACTAAAGAATTTAGGAAATTTAGTAGAGTAGTATCCATGATGTCTGATATATAGATTAAACGTGATGATGCATCATTTGCATAATTTGTAGGTCGCCATGTAGAGTTTAAATAAAAATTTAATAAAAAAAATTTAAGATTTTTTGAGATTTTTATCCTCGTGATAACCTTGTAATCAACATGATAGATATTTCATTTTCAATAATACTTCTAATATTGAAATAACTATTAATATATTTGTTATAACTATTAGAGATAAGTCATTGTGTGAGAGATATTTCATTTTAGATACATGTGTCATGTAATCAACATGATAGTATAGGTGGGAATGAAAAGTATTTCTCATGCATTAGAAAAAGTAAAAAAATTACTAAAACATCATAGGATGCCTAGCAACAACATGAGTTTAGTAGTATTTGTTAGTCTGTGGAGCTAAAATAAATTCTAAATGGATATAAAATACCATTAGTATTATAGATATCTTATGTTAGGGTAATATGTTGAATATTAATAAGTGATATCTAGTTATATCAATAATAAGAGTGCCAAAATTATTATTGATAATTCAGACTAAGATATATGATTTTTTAATGAAATTCCAGAAAATTTTCTATAACATGAAGAATATATATTTGTCTGTATACACTTTCACTACTTGTATTATACTTAGGTATATATGTAATATTGATAACATATTTAGTAAGTATAGATATCAATCTTCATTTAATATTATAATTGTTAAGATGAAACTAAGTATTTTAAATACTGGTCTTCCATCCCAATTCTATATTGTTTGGAAACTTGTATGGATCTTAAGATTAATGTGAAAGGCATACAATTTATTTTGACATACATATCAACATGCTTGAATCAGGTACACCAATATGAAGGATTTAATTATGAAAAATTAATTAATTTGTTTATATATTATGATACTAGGTATGATAGTTTGTAGCCAGTCTTCAAGTATGAATATATATATTATATTCGAAAATGATGATTTCTCTATTTAGTTAATCATGACAAATGAATGAGGTGATCTATCAAATATGAGCTAGGTATCTCGGTACTTAAATGCTAATTTCTACTCTAACATATCACATGCTAATAATAAGAATTTAGATATTTTGTTATATTGGGAATTATACGAATCTACTTATCTCATATTATCTAAAATGATGTGATTTACTGATCCCTCTAGTATCTAGCATTGTATCGAAATCTACTTTTTTGTGACATCCAAAATTATTTCAGATAGGAGATTGAGATTATGGTTAGATATTATATAGGTATTTGCATTCACAAAGGATTGAGAAGATTCTTGGTTAGACATTCAAGATTATACTTAATAGATGATGATAGAGAATTATTTATGAGACATGAAGATTGAGAATATTGAGGATACTAGCAATATCTTTAGACATATCCATGATGTTGACAATCTACATCTCCAATTGAACTATTATATGACAGACACTAATTGATCAGTATTAATTTTTGATTCATGTGATAGTGATATTGTGATAGGCAGCTAATGATTGTTTCTTTTTGTCATTTATTATTATTTTATTATAATTTATGCACTATTGATATATTAGATATTGAATTATTTTTATTATCATTTTCATTTTTAATATATATTTTTTTTCAATATGATTTATGCATTATTTATATTATGTTTTTGTTCTATTAATACTTTATTGAAATTAAAAAAATTGTTAATCTTTTATTTGAATCAAACCCAATATAATGTCAAGTCATGACGTCATGATAACGTCATCATAATTTAAAATTTAAATTTATATTCATAAAAGTAAAGCCCAAGTTGAGGTGTCAAACAAGCAAGGTCGGGCCGGCCGAACCCATATTTTTAGGCCCACTCGGGCTGACGTGTTGCGCCCTTGTTGTGCCTAGCACGGTACAATTCATTGGAGGGCATGCTTGGTATAGGTCTGCGACCTGAAATCCACATTGGTTTGGGCTAGTTCTGGCCAGTTTGGGTTTTCTAGTTCGGGTTGGGTCGGTTGATTTATTAGAAAATTAGGGATTCGGTGCCGCACCTCCACGCCATCATGTGTATCTTGGTGCTTGGTCATCTGTGTTGTGCCCACGTGACAGGCACACGTTCCGTGCCTGGCATGGCATACAGGCCGAAAATCCTCAGCACGGCACGACACGATTCATACTGAGGGTGCGCCCGACATGGGCCCGGGAATGCTATTGTATCATGCCGTGTCATTCCAGACACACCTGTAATGAGCCAGGCATCAAGTTGGACCAGGGCAGCCTGGACCATTTGATACCTTTAAGCCCAAGTCCCTCAAAAAACCAAAACATAAAAAAAAATTGAATTGGTTCGTGCTAGTACAAATTAGCCCAAACTAGCACGGCTCGATGCTAGGCATAACCTAGTACATTGTTGGTTCCTTGACCATGTTTTTGTTATCAAGATATCCCTAACTGAAGTTAGGGACTTCCAGAATGGGGAATCTTCCTTAGCAACCTAGTATTCCTAGATATTTTGAGAGTTAAGATAAAAGTGATGGACCCACTTAATCCAAAGTGAGTCTTCCTTCCCATTAATCATCCAAAGGGGGTTTATGAAGAAAGCATTATTCCATAGAAAGATATTTAGGATGCCGAGACCCCCTAGGGAGGTGGGCATAGAGACATTTGCCCATGAGACTTTGGGCCTATATCTTCCACTTTTATGTCCACCCCATTTAAATCTTATACATACACTATCAATAGCATTTATAATATAATTTGGTAGAAGGAATACTAAGAACCAATAACTTTAATATCTTATACAATTGTTCAAAGAAACTCTAATTTTCCTAGCCCATTGGTGAATGGTGGAAATAATCTTTGATAATATAATGGAAAATTGAAAAGAAATTATTTGACTGGAAGATAAGGGAACCCCAAGGAAGAAAAATGGTAGATTGCCTACATTATATCCAGAAACTTCTAGAATTTTATCTTTGAGCTCTTTTTTTTACTCCTCCAAAGAAGATATTCGATTTGGAGGAGTTAACGTTTAAACCCGAAGTTGCTGAAAAATCTCTTAGCACAATAAGAATGATGTTAATAGATGAGAGATTGGCTCTAGAGAATATAATCAAATCGTCTGCATACATAAGATGCTATATCTTTAGAGGAGCACATCTCGGATGAAAAGAAAAACATTCTGATGATGTTGCTGAGACTAGTTGCTTGGAAAGATACTCCAAGCATAGGGAAAAGAGATAGGAGGATAAAGGGTCATTTTGTCTGAGTCCTCTATTGCCTTTGTAGAATCCATATAGCTAGCCATTTATAGTAACAGAAATTGACATGGTGTTGATGCATTCATAGATAATTTCTATGAAGTGTTCGGGGAAGTTTAGTCTAGTTAACACCTCTTTTAGAAATTTCTAGCTTACTGTATCAAATGCTTTCTGAATATTTATTTTAAAGAAGCATCTAGGAGAGATTTTTCTTCTTGCGTATCGCCTAATCAACTCTTGTGCTAAAAGAAAGTTATCTGAGATTAATCTTCCCTTCACATAGGCTCCCTATATTGGATTAATCATACCAACCAACATTAGTTTCAGCTGCGAGGCTATAAGCTTAACTATGATTTTGTAAATCATGTTACAACATGATATTGGCCTATAATCTTTGATATTTGAAGCATGTGAGGATTTTGGGATCAATGCAATATATGCATGGTTGATTTGCTTCAACATTCTTCTGGAGTGGAATAAGCTATTTATGGCTTTTACTACATCATTTCCGATGTTATTCCATGAAGATTTGTAGAATTATTTTTTTTGGAAGAGAAGGATAAAAAGAGTAGATTCTAATCCTTTTCATTAAGTGTTCTACCATCAGCTAAGATTGTAGTATTAATACTTCCTGTGTCATATGTTGTGCCTAATAGGATTTTACTCTTGTTGAGATAAACTAAATACTACTTCTTCTAGTGTCTTAATTGATTGTATTGAAAATATTTACATTTTGCCATTTTCACTCTCATTTTTAACTTAGAAGATGTTTGTAGAACATAAACATATTTCTGAAATTTCTTCCTCTTCTTTCTTTCAGTTTTGAAGAAGTCTTTTCAATAATAAAGACTCAAGATGGTTTCATGATAAGACTCTCAGCTAATACCAATTCTTTAAGCAATTGTGTCAGTGTCCAATCAAGTTTATTCATGTTTTTGTTTAGGCCGAATTTCTTATATGAATGTAGTAGCAACTAGAGAATAATATTGATATGGAAATCCATATCGATCTAGGAATTCATATCCATCTTATCTCCAAGGATCTCTAATTTATATTCATCAGATCTTTCATGGCTTTCTTTCTAGTAGAATAAATATGATTCTCAAATATTTTTTTTAGATTTGACATCATATCATATG